>PVKE010003925.1:23734-68453 GCA_004027555.1 Craseonycteris thonglongyai
ACGACCGGGCGTATAAGACGACCCCCTAATTTTACAGTTAAAACATAGGTTTAGGCCTATATTCGCTGTATAAGACTACCCCCCACTTCCGAGGCTGTAGTCTTATACAGCGAATATAGGCCTAAACCTATGTTTTAACTGTAAAATTAGGGGGTCGTCTTATACGCCCGGTCGTCTTATACGCCGGAAAATACAGTATCAAATAGTGGTCTTTTATATAGAATTCTAAATAGAAACTACATTGATGTTTTCAACTTCTTTTAGTTTTTGATTAGTTAATAAATATTTCAGTATTTCTGTTTGTTAAAAAGAAGCCAGTTAATTTTGTTCTTAGTTACTTTTGTTCATGCCATGAATGATTTGGATCAGGGTTTTTGTAAGTTGCCTTGTTTTGAAATTCAGTTACTCTATGACTACTGGTCCAGTATGCTTTCCACTGTTCTACTGTGTGTGATGGTTCAAATTTTCTCTCCCTTTTAACACACTGTTTCTGAACAGAAATTTTACAGAATTCCACAATTCAGGCACACAAAGCATATGAGCTTTAAGTTTATTGGGGTGACATTGTTGGTAAAAATTACATAGGTTCTAGGTGTGCAATTGTATATTACATTATCTGTGTGTTGCATTATGTGCTCACCACCTAGAGTTAGTTCTCTTTCCATCACCATATATTTGACACTCTCTTCCTCCTAAAAATATATATCTTTTTAAATTCACCTATCAATAAATGCATAGTTTAATGGTTTTTAGTATATTCACAGTGTTGTGCAACTATCACAACAATCTATTTTAAAACATCCTTTTTCACTACCCCACAAAGAATCTCTGTACCTATTAGCAGTCAGTTTCTTCTCTTTCTTTTCTCCACCCCTACCTCAGTCCTAGGCACCGCTAATCTAATTTTCCTCTTTTTGATTTGCCTATGCTGTGTAACCCCTTTCATACAGATGGAGTCATACACCATATGGCCTTTTGTGGCTGGCTTAAAAAAAAAAAAATTATTGTTTTTGACAGAGAGAGACAGACAGGCGGAAGGGGGAGGGCCCAGAGCAGTGTCCATAGTTGTACGTTAGTTTTCAATATAGTTTTACCCCACAGGTGGGTGTGGGGCCGCGAGGGCAGGAACTGGGCCGGGGCCTCCCACATGGGAAACTCGCCTTGGTGAGAGCTGAACTGGAGGACACACCCGAGTTCAGCATATGGGTTCACACAGGCCGGGGCCAGGTTATGATCTTTGGATGCTGGGGCTGCAAGATGAGCACTCTACTCTGCCTGCTGAGCCACCCCAGCTTCCCCTGGCTTCTTTACTTAGTATAATGTTTTTAAGGTTCATTTGTGATGGAGCATATATGAATACTTTCCTTCTTTTTATGGGCAAATAATATTCCATTGTATGGCTTTATCAAATTTTATTTACCCATCTGTTGACTGATGGACATTTAGGTGGTTTCTATTTTTTGGCTATCATGAATAATGCTGCTGTGAACAGTCATGTATAAGTTTTTATATGGACATATGTTTTAATTTCTCTTGGATGTATAATAAAAAGTGAAATTGCTAGGTCATACTTACATAGTAATTATATTTTTAATTATTAAAAGAACTATTAGACTATTTTCCAAAGTGACTGTACCATTTTACATTAGCACCAGCAGTGTATGAAGGTTCTGGTTTTTCCACATCTTTTATTTATTTATTTATTTATTTGTTGTTGTTTTTTCTCTTTTTTCCATATCTTTACAAATGCTTATTCTCTGGGTTCTTATTATTTTATTTTATCTTATTTATTTTTTAATATTCATCCTAGTGGGTGTGAAATAGTATCTCACTGGAGTCTTGAATTGCACTTTTGGCTTTTTGTATATATTCTTTAGAGAGATGTGTACTTATCTACTCAATTCTTTGCCTACTTTTAATTGAGGTATTTCAATATATTTTTACCTCTGGTGTTCGTAATTCTTGCTGGAACATTTCTAAACTCAAAAGTCATCTTTTGTTGCTTCTCATGACTCATTGAAATGTTTCATAGTTTCCAAGCTGCATCTCCAAGTTGGCTTCTTGAATTGAGAAGCAGTGAAAAAGCTTCTATTCAAGATATGTCCCACCTTTTTTTGGGGGGGGGTCACTTGAGTGGAATTTATTTTGTCTTACCTCATCATGGCCCCTTAACATCATTTTGTTGATTACCTGTTCTCTTATAAACTAAGAAATATTTAGGTCCATAGTATATTGCTGCTAATTTAATATTTCGTAGTATCATGTATGTGACTATATAGTATCTTTTTTTTTTTTTTTAAGATGGGGAATTTTTTTTTTTTAATTGGTTTTTGACAGAGAGAGAGAGAGAGAGAGAGAGAGACAGACAGAGAGAGAACTGAACTGGGGGAACTCCCCAGTTCAGCACATGGGTCCGCACGGGTTGGCGCCTGGGATTCGATCCTCAGGGCCTGGGATTCGATCCTCGGTCCCCAGCACTGCAAAGCGAGCGCCCAACCCACTGAGTCATCCCGGCTTCCCCTGTATAGTATCTTGTATGTGACTGCTTAATGGTATTACCTGTGAAAAATTCCCATATCTATGTTGTATTAAATTTCTCAAGCTGTGAAAACATTTTAGTTTGGTTGGTATTAAATCTCTCATTTCCTGAGATAACTTTTTTCTCTTTTGTACTTCTTGGACTACCAGAGATGTTACTAAATTATATATGAGGGCTGTCCGGAAAGTACCCAGCCATGTAATATGAAAAATAGAGAGATTTGTGGCTGGATTTTTTTCAGGCTAGCCCTTGATAGTTTCTTGAGGTTAGTAGATCATCTTAGTCATTTTATAATGTATCAGCCCTGAGTGCCTCTAGGACCTTAGGGAGTAGTGTGATCCTGCAGGTGACTCGATAGGTGTTGGAAACCCTGAGCTCCCTTGTAGTTATCTGTCGCTCTCCTTGTGGGACATAATTTGACTTCTTCAGAATGTCTAATAAGATTTCTTTTCTTTTCAGATTTTTCAGGCAGAAAATCCCTTCGATTTTATGGAAAATATTTCTTTAGAAGGGAAAACTAATTTCTTTGAGAAACGAGTTTCAGAGTACCAGCGTTTTGCAGTGATGGCAGAAACCACAGATAATGTCTTCACCTTGGATGCGGATTTTTAAAACCCTCCCCATATCTAAATCTATCATTGGAAAATAGCGGTCTGTTTTCCTCTGCTTTACAAAAACACTTAAAAAGTATCTCCTCCACTCAAGACGAAATCGAAAATCAAATATCAATCAAGTAGGATTTATACTCTAAGTTAATACACTCTAACTTTTCTGTTTAACAACCAAACTGTGACCTAAATGCTTTTGTTTTGTTACTAAAATATTACATGGCATGATGTGATTAAGAGCATTAAGTGAGGGGTCAGATATGAGTTTGGATTTCTGCCTTACTTTTTTGTGTGATCCTTGGCAAGTCAGTTAATCTCTCAACCTCAATGGACTTATCTTTATTTTTTATTTTTTTAAAGATTTATTGTTTTTGACAGAGACAGAGAGAGAGAGACAGAGAAGGGGGAGGGCCCAGAGCAGTCTCCATAGTTGTATGTCATCAGTTTTTGACATGATTTTGTTTCACACAGGTGGGTGGGGGGCCGTGTAAGGCAGGAACTGAACTGGGGCCTCCCGTATGGGAAGCACATCCCGTTTCAGCATATGGCTCCACACAGGCTGGGACCGGGATTTGATCCTCAGTCCCCGTGGCTGCAAAGCAAGCATTTAACCTGCTGAGCCATCCTGGCTTCCCTGGACTTATCTTTAAAATGAGTGGAATGGTAGGTCCTAAATTCATAGAGTGGATATGCGCATTAAGGCACAAAATTAGTGCTTAGTCAGTGCTACTACCACCACCACCAACAGCAGCACTTCTATTATTAATTATTATTATTAATAGTGTGAATTACAGTGATATTGAGACAAAATGCTCCCACTTCCTCTAGATCCTATGGTCTAGAGTTAGATCTTTGTATTTTTAATGCTTGAGAAAGGATATGATTTCCTTAAAAAAAATTGTGCTTCTCATTAACTTGAGAATAACTTCGTTGGATCCCTTAGTCTGTAATAAAAGAAATTTAGTTCTTAATTGCTTTGGGTAGGATACTTATGGAGTGGAATTCACATGGTTGTTATGGTAGTGGGCCTTGTGAGCAAAATCACTCTTCTTTAGAAATTAAAAGGGTAACAATTACCAGACATAGTCTTTGAATGTTTAAAGCCAGGGTGAATTAGCTAGAGTGACATTTCCTAAAGAGTGTTCTAAGAGCTGTTAGCCTCTCTAAGCTATTCTGTGGGAAAAAATGGTTAAATGAATTTGGGAAGTGCTGTCCACTCCATTCCTCTTTACAGCATATAGGCAGTACATCAAAGATGGAGGAATTCTGCAGTATGTAAACTTATTTCCCCTGTATATTCCAGACTTCCTTAACAAGGATCTGTTTTTCATTGAATATCTCACCTAACTAGTGTTCTTCAGAACACAGTTTGGAAAACTTTGGTTTAGGACCATGCATGGCTAGGAACTAAGCCAGGGAGAATGTGGTGGGGATTATGGACCCATCTCAAATTGGTGCCAAGCTCAGAAATGTGCCTGTGATTGGCCTTACCTGTGTTTCTTTAATACTCTAAAAACTTTTATGCTGTTATGATGTGTAGTTCTTCTAGTGGAACCGTGCACGCTGCCCGATAGCAGGTGGTGAGGGTGACCGAGGTCTCTGCAGAGGAGACTGAGGAGAGGCCCGGAGCTGAGATCTGCCCTGTCTTCATCCCAAGGAAGTGTCACCAGAAAGCCGGAGCCCCGGCCAGCACTGGGCTGCCCTACTCACGGCGTACTACTTTATGCAATTCTGAAAGATAAAATACAGAGATTTTCTCTTTGCACAAATTTTTGCTCCGTTTATGCCACAGCTATCTAATTGATTAAAATTGGGAGTTCTCAAGTGGGTGAAGAAGGAGCTGGCCATAACCTTATTTATTAAAATATCAGAAACTTGCTATCTTTGGTTTGGGATAATTTGTTCAGTGCTTCAGAGTTTGCCAAGGGTTTTCACATCACCTCATTCAATCTTGCAGCAGCTGGATGAGGTTCACAAAGTAGCTAGTATGGAAATTTTTCCAATGGAAGGAGTGAGGGCCAGAGAAGTTAAATGCCTTGGCCAAGATCTGCTCATAGTCACTGTCCCTACAGTGTAATTTTTTTCTTATAGGTTGTCATATTTCCTATACTTAGTTCTTTGCCACACATCTTGATTTGATTTTGCTTATTTCCCCATTAAAGTGGTACATACTTTCATTAAGGTATCCTATCGCTTAATTAAAGCATCAGAATATCATAAACATTTTAACTATATTTAGGCAATATGTTCAAAGATACTTATCTACTGCCATACAAAAACTTAACATTTAAAATTGATAATATCTATAATGACATCAAAATGAAAGAAAAAAACAGTTCATATTTTAACTTCATATTTTGTTTGTTTTGAATCCAAATCTCTCTAATCAGTAATGACAGGTGCCTTAATATGAAGCTTATTTATAGTAGCAATAAACCTAACTGTATGGAGATGAAGAACTTTTAATACCAAAATACTGGATTTTTAATGCACTGGTGTATTACATTTGGTATTCTATGTCCTTTCCCAGGCCTCCAGGTTGCATATTTATTTATTATGTTTAGTATTTTGATCTTTAGTTCTTAAGTAATTAAGAAGTTGTGGAACCACATTTTAATATGATCTTGAAGGTAAAAAAGAAAAAATCAGTATGTTTACAGTTTTTTTAACAGCACATGTATTTAAATCATTGCTTTAGTAGTTAATGTTAAGTTTTATTTAGGAATATAGAAATGGGTAGTTCTATGATATAATGCATTTATTAAAAATATTCCATGGTAGTATGTACAATCGTGTTTTGGAAGGATTTGGGAAGACAGTTTGATCCATTGCTTTCAGATAGGGCTATTTTGCTGTCCAATTATATACAATAATAAACAGTTATTATTACAATATAAGCTTACCCCAGTCATGTCTTTATATATGAAATTTTTACAATTGTCTCATTTTGGGAAATCCAAATTTTTCTGCTCTTGCCATTTTGTTTTTCACTTGTTTATAAAAAAAAATGATTATTGAAAAACATAGCAGCTTTTATATTTAAACCATAAGTCATTTAATGTTCAGAATCTCGCACTTAACATTTAAATATATGAACATTACTGTCATGGAATTCCCCCGATGCATTTGTGCAGCGTAAGCTGAGGGCTCAGTGTCGCTACCTGGTTTTCAGTGATGAAGAGCTGCCAGGGGCTGCAGGAGAGCTGGTCTGATCCTCGAATGCGGCGTTCCTCTTTGAACTACGTTGGGGGAGTCGGAAGCCGGCTCAGGAACTTCCCCAGCAGAACCGGCAAGAGTGGCGCAGCAGTGAAGTCCCCGAGTAGATCCTTGTTTTAAATGGTCTGCTTGTTAGACAGCTGTGGGTTTGAAGGAGGATTTGATATTCCCGAGGCCTTAGGGAGAAAGGATTTATTAAGCTTTCACATTTTGGGCTGAATTCTGTTAAAGAAAATGTAGTTGAAATGGAAGGCTGGAGAATGATTTTTTTTTTTTGTACAGATAAAAATATAACAATTCCATCTTTTTCTAAGTTCACAAGATTCCTAAGTTACAAGTATACATTTGACTCTATTTTACACCTGTGGTTTGATTTTTCCAAATGATCATTTTCCTGGTCATTTAACAAAGTTATCTGATATCTACTGTATACATACAGAGCTTTAATAGGATTGGTATACCTAAGTATTTTTCACTAAAATACATTATGGTCGATCAAATCAACCCCACATATAGAGAATTTGTTTATTTGTTTGTTTTCCAAAGGAATAAATTGTTTTGTTAATTTTTTTTTGGTTTAGTATATTGAAATAAACTGCATTGTATCATAGCTACATCATTTGTGTACATCCGTTTTGAGTAAGAGTATTTCTAAGTGCAAGGGCTACCCTAATACAACACATGGATATATTTTCTATTTGGGTATGCAGATAACCCCTATTGCTGTGACTGTTGAACTGTTTCTCCAGTGTTCTGACCGACGTGGGATCCCCTGGTTCCCTCGCTCTGCTCTCCTAATCCATGAGCCTTTCTTCACACCTCTTTCCCTTGAGCTGAGATTCCAGAATCCATATTACTAGTGGTAAAATTTGTTCTCAATACCCTGAACTCTGTTTCTCATCTGCATTCCTACCATACATAGATGATCAAGGAGATTTCCCTACCCTGTTGCAGATACAACAATCCAGTTTTTCCATATTTGCATCACAGCAGCCGAACACTGCTACAGAGAAAGTCACACAAGACAAGGCGGATCTATACATGCATGATTACCCATTGTCTTAGTCTATTCAGGCTGTTATTAAAAAACTACCAAACTACTGCGTGGCTTGAACAAGACGTTTATTTCTCACAGTTTTATAGGCTGGGAAGTCCCACGATCAGGTGCTGACAGATTTGGTGTTTGGTGAGCCTCACTTCCTGGTTCACAGATAGCTGCTTCCTGGCTGTGTCCTCACATGGAGGAAGGGGCGAGGGAGCTCCCTGAGATCTTTTTTATAAGGGCCCTCACCCCATGTCACCTCAAAGGCCCCACCACTAAATCCATCACATCGGGGATGAGGTTTCAATATGGGTTTTGGTGGGACACAAACATTCAGTTTATATCCCTCCCTCAGCACAGTCCTACTGCAGTTTCCTGGTGAATTTGACCTCCATTCTCCACAATTGCTTTTTCACAGTCTTCATTCCACTCTGACCCTTACTTCCCAAAGAGGTGCCTTTATCATTTGCTTTTTCTTTGTGGACTAGGGACACACAGAAGATATTCTCAGAGTCAGCAGAAAATTTTGACAATATAGGAGTCCTAAGTCTAGAGCCTAGGAAGTTGGCAACAAAATTCAAGATACAAATTTCTATGCATGATTTCTGTTTGGTGGTCATTACAATCAGTGATTAAGGAGAATATCTATTTTTCCCTCCCTTCGTATGGGAATACCAGCCACTTAATTTTGGGAGGTGCTGCTTCCACTCCAACCATGTGGTTCTCAAAGGGCTGCCAATACCAGTGCAAACTCCATCTGTGTGGCCACAGGGTTAGACGTGTGAGCCAGGCAGGGCCAAGGAAGAGGATCATGTACTCTAATGACAAAGCTGCAGAGAAAGTCCCCAGAAGCCCATCTGTATCCTATCTGCAACTTTTCATTATCCGGGTAATAAATGCCTAATTTGTGCCTAAGATCAAGTTCGGTTTCTTGATTTGTAGCCCAAAGGACCCTCGTTGAAACAAATAGGTTTCTGGAACAAACCAACAAATAAAGTGACTAAAAAGAACCAGGGTGTTCATTTGTGTATCAGTCAAGGAGCTGAGAGCCCATAATTTGCACCTTGGATGGATCCCGAGAGCCAGGTGTTTAAGTCCCCAGTGAAAGCAGTACTGTGTGGATGAGTGAAGAGTAGAGAAGAGAGGTATAGCTGAGGTGTGAGTCACAGAAAAGCAAAGCTGTTACAAAACAATGTGGTGTCCATGGTCTGCGCAGCCATCCTGCAGTGAGAAAACAACTGTCCTTGTCTTATGTAGTCTTTCTAGGCGACATGGATCTGGGCTTTCTGTTCCCTGTGCCAACTCCCACGACCACACCTACTCTCTGCTTGTTGCTCGGGTTAGCATATTTGCACTTCACAGGAAACAAGAGCATCCTTGAGTTAGTCTGTGTAATGGTCAAGCAGTGTGTGTTCTTGATAGTCCCTCATCATAAATGATGGTGTCCAAGTTCTGAGTAAAATGTCCTTCACTGTATCCTAAAAATGTAATCTCCTGTAAAAGAATAAACGTTTGTACATACTTTAGAGTTCATAAGATAATTTTGTAATCATGTCATTCTGATCATTTCATTGGTTTACTAATTTTATAAGGAATTGCTACATCATAATGTTTTTCTTCTAGATTTTATTGTTTGAGAGAAGGTGAAAGAGAGAGAGAGAGAAAGGGGAGGGCCCGGAGCAGTCTCCATAGTTGGAGATCTTAGTTGTGATGGGCTACTCGGGGTGGGAACTGAACTGGGGGCCTCCCACATGGGAGGTGAGAACCTTCACCACCATCTCCGCAGTTACCAGTTATACCACAGTTCAACATAATACCGTAGGTTTGCACAGGCCAGGGTGCAGATTCGATCTCGAGACCTTGGGGTTGCAAGGCAAGCACTCAACCTGTGCTATCCTGGCATCTCTACATCATAATAATATTGACAAGATCCTGAGACTTAGATAACTTACTTGCCCAAGACCATACAACTAATAAAAGTAGAATGCAGAACTGTAACCCAGGTGTCATGGCTTTAAATCCTATCATCTTTTCTCTGAGTGCACCTACATTTTTATTCCTACTGTAGTGGTATTCAAGAACCTTTTGGTGTAATATGATGCCCTTAACTGATACTCTTGCCCTAACATACTGCATTGGCAGGTGCCAATGTAGAGCTTCATTTGTCCATTGAGGCCCTGCCCCACAGCTTGCTGGGAATTGCACTTGAGCATCACTTCTGGGAGGGTGGAGAGGGTTTAGCTGTGGAGGCCTGGCTAGAGTTGCAGTAATGTTTGCAAACACCAAAACTGCAAAGGCAATTGATACTTGTTTGCTAAATCGTATTTGGGAGATAAATCTTCACAAATATTTCTTTAAGAAAAAAGTAATTTAATTTGAAAGTATTAGCTAAAGTAATGTAGTATATGTGGTGGAACTCAGAATGGCATATCCTGATGGTGGTTGCATATGACAAACTCTGGAAACCTTCAACCACATCTCTATTGTTAAGAGCTGCCCAGTTTGGAACGTCCCAAGAAGTCCTGCCCAGAACTCAGAGTAATAAAGTGGTGGGGGAAAAAAAAAAAGAAAAAGATCTGCTTGTGTTTCAATTCCAGACCTGAGGTGGTCCCTACCTCTAGCTCCTGCCATCTGCTGGTTTGGATCTCTAGGTTTGGAGCCTAAAATCTCAGAGGATTTGCACTGTCCTTCGTAAGTTCTTGAAGAGAGAGTCTAACTCTGTGTGTCCAGATACACTCAGCCTTTTCATCTCTGAGGACATAGACTAGTAGAAGTTTCTTCCAAGTATTTGTACTGTGTGTGATACAAATTATCACCTACTCAGCTCCTGGGACTCAGCTTCGTCAATGGGCCATGAGAGTTTGACAGAAAGTTTTTTCCCCTTGCGGATTTCCTCCCCTGCTTCTGCCTTCTCTACTGGCTTGTCCCTACCTGTCCTTTGAAAGGTCCCTATCTCTGTGTGCACATAGCTCTCTAGGCTCTATACCTGGCACATGATGTATGAAAATTATAACTGAACTACTTTCAGGTGAGGACAGTGCTCTTCACATTTGTATTGTCCATGTGACCCATGGGAGTTGCTCAATAAGTATTCCCTGAATAAATGAATGAATGATGACAAATCATGAACCCCTGTGTCATGCAATCATAAGCTAGTAGCCAGAAACTGTCATTGACAGAGTACATGTGACCCACGTGCTTCATTATGTCATCTCATTTAATGCTCTTAATCCTGTGGGGAAGGGGCTTTTCCCCTTTCCCTTTGCAATTACTTATTGAGTGTATCCTAAGTGCCAGGCACTGTGCCAGGTGCTGGAGATCAAACCATGAAAAGACATGATGTCTGCTTCATGGGGCAGAGGGGTAGACACCTGATAAACAAGCAAAGTGGAGAAAATGTTATTGCCTCCACTTTGGCGATGACTTCCAGGGAGGTTCTCCTCGAGTACGCCTTGGTTAACGTGCTACAGAGCCCGACTTATGTTCTCCTGCTTGAAAGCGAAGCTCCTGCTCTCCCCCACCCCCGTCAAGACAGTGCCGCAGCTCTGATGGGCACAGAGTCCCAGGCCCCAGGGCCGCGGTCCCCAACCTGCCTCAGTGCTGCAGGAGTGGTGGCCACAGGGTGGCCGAGAGCGGCTGCTGCGGGCGTGGCTCAGGCTACAGGAGAGAAGGTCGTGGAAGTGGCCCCAGACACTGGTCCATCCTGCTCGCTGCTGGCGGGTGGCCCTGTTGCAATCAGTGGGTCATTTGGTGGCAAGGCTGACGGGAGAATTTGGCACAGCTAATATCATCCAATTCTACAAAAGAAAGAGCTTCAGCAACTTGCAAGCTGCTACCAACGGAGAGCTCAGTGTTGCCCACCTGCCATGTGTCATGCAAGAAGCAAGAAAACCGGAGGCTGCTGTGGCCCCTGCCTGTCCTGGGGCCGGGGTGGGCGTGGGGGACACTGCACCAGGTCCCCTTCCCTTCCCTACAGGCCAGGACCACGGGCTGGCTGCTCCTGGGGGGCCCTGCTCCCCATCTCTGGCCTTTGGCTTCGGGCGGGTGATTAATACCTGCTCCAGAAGCTCCTGGAAGCACTTTGCAGGAGGGCTCATTTCCTGACTTCCGCATGGTGGCGCCCTCGAGCCGCAGGTCCTTCCTTCACTGCGGGAACCCAGGAGGTGGACTTGAAAGAAGGGAGCTTGTGTTTGCAGGTGAGCTTGGGCGGACGACATTCATGCTCAGCACGGGCCCATTAGGAAGGACAAGCGGCCAGCAGGAGCCCTGGGGCGAATCGCACCCCAGGCTGGCTGTGTCAGTGCCGCAGGGGAAGCCCTGCATTTTTGGTAAAAGCCTCTTTCCGTAAACGGACGCTGAGCGTTTGTAACAACTGATAACACCACACATCTTCGTGGGGTATCAGGAGGGCGGACTGTCAGTCACCTGCGAGGCTGGCATGTGCTTCCCCGTCAGTAGCGGGAGGAGGGGGAGAGGGCAGGGTTAGAAGTGGCAGAAAGGCGGCACTGGCCCGTTGTCGTGGGGCCTGGGGATGGAGGGGAAGTCCTAGCTCCTGTCTGTCGTTCCGGAATGGCTCTGGTGAGTTCCTCGGGCCTGGATACCTGAACCTCCCACCCTCCTCAGTCTGAGGAAGGGGGTATCTAGGGTCAAGGAAGCACAGAGGTAATTTTGCAATTCAAGTCCTAGGGAGCAGGTTCCTTGGGAGCTAGGGGTCGTTAAACGATGCTCCATCCTATGACTGTGTGTTGACCCAGTTTACTCACTGGCAACCCTAGAAAATACCTCAAAATGCGGGACGCTGCTACTGTGTGGAGGAGCGCAGCTTTAGAGCCACACGACTTGGGTTCACATCTCGCTTCTACTATGTACTGGCTGGGTGACTTCGGCAAGCTGTTATCTGTGGCAACATGAGAAACAGTACCATGGACTTCTTGTGTTGTACAAATATGCAGAACACTTAAAATTATACCCAACACATTGTAAGCACTCAACAATTGAAGCTATGATCTCAAAGTTTCTAGCTAATATGAAAATTCCAACTCCATGCCTAGAGCTTATCCAGTAGCTTAGACCTTAACGTCAGTCACTTCTGTAAGGCTGGAGCTAAGGTCTTCTTGCTATGTCCCTGTCAACCATTTCATTGTTGCATAGTTTCATTTTCATCTTACAGACTGGTCGTTCCAATATTTTTTGCATATATTTCTAAATGGTCTTAGTATCTACCATTTTAGTTGGCTGGGAAATATATTCTTGTTTCCTTAACAAGTAAGATAGCTTTACTCTGCCTACAGCAAGCTTGTCCAACCTGCGGCCCACAGGCCGCATGCGGCCCAGGACGGCTTTGAATTCAGCCCAACACAAATTTGAAAACATTATGAGATTTTTTTGTTTGCATTTTTTTTTTTTTTTTTTTAGCTCATCAGGTATTGTTAGTGTATTTTATGTGTGACCCATGATAATTCTTCTTTTTCCAGGGTGGCCCAGGGAAGCCAAAAGGTTGGATACTCCTGGCCTATGGCATTAGGGGCAAGTGAAGTTCTGTTCACCTTGATTATCTGTACAGGTTTAGCATTCTTTGTCGCTGTTATTATGAACGTTCCGGTTTAAGGCTAATGAACAAATCACAAGCCTGAATGGTGAAAATTCCCATTTGGTTCTGCATATAGCTTTAGTGCCACAGTATATTACTGCTCTAAGGAGAACCCTCAGTCCTAGCAGATCTCATGCTGCTGGTGCCGTCTCTGGACTGGGAGGCTGCAGACGTGTTGCTCCTCTGTCTTTAAAGCCCCTCCATGCACCAGGGGGAAGCAGATGGGCCATCGTTTGCAGTAGGGAGTTGGATTTGAGCTGAGGCCCTACCACTGGGATTCAGGCATGATGGGGTATGTTGAGAAAACTTGTGTGGTAGCTCACCTGAAGTTGCCTTGAGTGGGGTCTTCTGGGAGAGAATCAGCCCTGGGGCAAAGAACAAACAAATCAGATGGGTTTGACCCATGTGATGAGATAGGCTGGGGCAGATTCTTTTTTTTTTTTAATTTAATTTTTTAAAATTGTTTTGATTGTTTTTGACAGAGAGAGAGAGAGAGAGAGAGAGAGAGAGAGATAGAGATAGATAGATAGATAGATAGATAGATAGATAGATAGATAGATAGATAGATAGATAGATAGAGACAGAGACACAGAGAGAACTGAACTGGGGGAACTCCCCAGTCCAGCATATGGTTCCGCATGGGCCGGGGCTGGGGCCGGGATTCGATTCTCGGTCCCCGGGGCTGCAAAGTGAGCGCTTAAACCACTGAGCTTCCCGTGGGGCAGATTCTAAATGTGGCATGGACACCGTTACATAAACCCTCTCAGGTGGAACAAGGGTGAGAGAAGAGCTGGGAAGTGCAGTTTCACAGAACCGTGCCCATGTTGGGATATAGACCACACTGTGGGTACCACAAAGGGAAGAGGTCCATTCTCCATTCCTGGCCAACTTGTAGTAGATTTTGATGCTGGTAGAACATGATGCAGCAGGTGAGCTTGATTATTCCAACTTCTTTCCATTGTACACATAGGCGGTGAACATCCATATATACACTTATACACACACAACTTTATGCATGTTTTTCCCTCTGGGCTAAATTGGGTCAGAGGAATGCAGAATTCTGAAATTGCCTAACTTTTTTTTTAACTGTATATGGAAGTAAAATATGTATATACAGCGAGGCTTGTTTTGTTTTTTTCTTTTACATTATAGATATGCTTACATACAAAACTCCCTTTTTGCTAAAACTGTAAATACATTCTAAAACCTTTCATTTGACCTCAGGGGAGGCATTTTTGTTTTCATTTTTATTTTGGACCTTACCTCCCACATCCGTTCATCTGGTGGCAGATACTCTTAGCTATCTACTACTCCAAAGCCATTCCCAACCCTTGCCTACTTCCAATGATAGAAATTGGGGAAGCCACCTCCTTAACTTCCCAGACTCCTTTGTAACTAGAAGTGGTTAAGTGGCCCAATTTGGCTATTGAGGCACAAAAGAAAGACTGTTAGAACCTTATGGAGGAAATTTTTTCCTCTCTGCTGAGTGAGGCTTGTGAAAAGGAAATCTCTGCCAGGAATACTCCTTTGTGCCCTCCCTTCAAACAATTGTGTGAGGATGTAATCTTGGAACAGTGGCAGCCATCTTGTGATCATGAGGCAACAAGCATGAGGAAGAACACAAAAGCCAAGATACTGACGATGGCAGAGGTAAAAGGCAACATGCCTGGGTATCAAAGATACGGTTACGTGGCTGGACCAACCTAGGAAACTCCTACCTCCTGTTTTCTGTTCTATGAAATGATAAGTACCAAGATTACCTAAGCCATTCTTACTCATAGCTTCGATTACTTATAAAAAAATGCATCATAATTGAAACACCACCCTCACCCCCTTTTTTTCAACCATTCAAAATGAGATCATTATCCATCCCTTCTCATCCTGCATCCCTTACTCAGGGGGTTGTTTCGGGACTCTCACTCTGATTACATTCTTTATAAAACATTTAAAAGTACAGGACACCAAGGTCCTTTTCTCAGCAGTTCTGGTATCCCTTACAAACCTTCCTTCCCCCTCAGCCCGGGCTCAGCCTGGCTTTTCCAGTTTTGGGCAGAGGACACAGGAGGCTCTGAGCAGCCAGCTGGTCCAGTGCCTTCCTCTGGCTTCACCCCATTGCCCCGCCTGTGACAGCGAGGTCTGAGAAGAGGTCACCCCTGAGCTCTGCGACCTGGCAGCCATGACGGCTTCTCCTATCAGGACTGCACCCCAGCGCCCTTCCTTCCCTTGGGGGGTCAGAGTGTGGGGGCGGGGTGGGGGTGGGGGTCTCTGTGCTGCTACTGCCTTTTAGCTAAGACCAAGCACAAAATACTTAATGTTAGAAGCAGAACCTTTGTCCTGAAAACAGTACATTAAGTGCTCATGCCCGAAACACAAAAGGACTCGGAGGTTCCTTGAGATTCAAAGACAGCTGCAACTGGCTTCCCTTCTGCAGGTATGTTTGGACGGAGTGAGATGTTTGATTGCATTACTCCTGAATGGCCGGCTTCCTGTTGTGATTTAGCTAATATTCAGCTTTCCTGTGACAGGAATAAATGACAGGGATTAGTCCATCCTGTGGCCCACTCCTTTTACAAACAGCCCAGTGGGAGACTGTGGGAGGTGTGCTCATGCTGAGGTGGGAAGGGACAGGCAGGTAAGGAATGTCTCCTTCTTAGTTTAGAGCAAGCTTGTCCAACACGCGGCCCACGGGCCACATGTGGCCCTTGACGGCTTTGAATGCGGCCCACCACAAATTCGTAAACTTTCTTAAACCATTGTGAGATTTTTTGTGATTATTTTTTTTTTTTAGATCATCAGCTATTGTTAGTGTTAGTGTATTTTATGTGTGGCCCAAGACAGTTCTTCCAGTGTGGCCCAAAGAAGCCAAAAGACTCTCCTGAGTTTCTCAGATATGCATTTTTCCCCACAGCTAACCTCACACTTAATAGAAAGCTTTTCCCTGCACCACGGAACAACACAAGGCTGCCTACTCACTGCTGGAAGTCCTATTGGGAGTGATTCGAAAAAGAGATAAAGGTTATCCAACCTGGAAAGGAAGAAGTAAAACGATTTCTTTGGCAGATGACCATTTTACATAGAGACATGCATTTTAAAACTTGTTCAGTGTAAAGTGTAAATGACTGATAACCTTGTTGACTATTATTTCTCAGAGGTGTTTGCTTTCGAATCAGTGCAGTCAGTTCTGCATATGAAACTTATTGCATTGATCAGCTGATACAAACCTTAAAAAAAACAATTCTCAAGTTTTCCACGCCTGCTGAAATCACAGTAACCTCAGTTAGTGTCGCTATTGGGCTCCTGTCCCCTCTCTCCCTCTAGCTTCCTCCCATCCTCTTATCGCCTGTTTGAGGACAGGATGGGGCTAGCTCAGTGCTGCTTCAAGTGCGGTACCCAGAACGGCAGCAGCAACCTGGGAACTCGGGAGAAGGTGAGTTCCCGGCCCTGCCCCAGGTTTACTGCATCAGAAACCCTGAGTTGGGGTCCATGCATGTGTTTTAACAAGCCCTGCGGTGACTGATGCACACAAAAGTTTGAGAACCACTGGTCTCTAGAAAAAAATAAACACAGTAATTTGTTCCTGTCAGGGGGTGTTGGAACAGCAAAAAGTGCTCACAGCAATGCAGTTAGACATGTGCCCATACAATGCCACCTTGGGCTTAGCATGGCATTCAGGCCAGGGCTGTCTGCTGGGCGCTGCCCTGTGTCTCCTGCCCAGCCCCCTCTTCAGCCCCTCCACCTCCTCCCCTGCCTCCTCCCACCGCTTAGTGTATTCTGGCTCTTTCCCAAGCTGAGGGAGTAGATTCCAGCCCCCCTCAGTTCGGTAACACTGTTTTCTGGATAGTTCCCTTCTGTCTGTCACCTCCACACCATTCCAGGTTTGGTTCTCCGGCTCTGAAATCTTGGAGGCTCAGTGTCTTCAACATTTAGTTCTCTCTTACAAGCTCCTAGAAGGAATTGCATGGAAGGTCCAGTTCCCGGATATGGTTCCTTGTTGGACCACTTACACATTTTCTTCATCCAATCCTCAGAACAAAGCAGTACTACCCACTTCTCTGCTTCATCCATTTACTCAAGGACACGTTCACGACTGCCCTCATCTAACTGAAATGCAGCTCTGTGGGGAGCTGCAGATGCCCTATCCACACGGTTCCTTTGTCTCTGGCAACCACACACTGAGATCCCTATGAGAACTGTGTACATGTATAACCTAGTCCAGGGGAGTCCTTACATATGAGTAAGATGTCAAGGTGAAGACCAGGGATGCTGGGATAACTCAGTGGTTGAGCACTTGCCTAACAATTGACAGGTCTGGGGTTCAATTCCTGGCCCCAGTCCATGCAAACAAATCTGCTGAACTGTGGCGCCACTGGTAACTACCAGGGTGGCTTGGCAGTGACGGTTCTCGCTGCCCATGCGGGAGGCCCCCGGTTCAGTTCCTGCCCCACACAGCCCCGCATCCACCTGTGTGCAATGAAATCATGTCACAACTAATGATGTACAACTATGGAGACTGCTCTGGGCCCTCCCACTTCTCTCCATCTCTCTCCTTCTCTCAAAACAATAAAATAAATCTTAAAAAAAAAAAAATAACGAAGACCACACCAGGTTCTTGGTGGGGTGTGCCCATGGTTCACTACCCAGGACTAGTGTACAATATCTAGACATTATTTAACGCTTCCGTCTTTGGAAACAACAAAAGGAATGAACTGAGAACAAAAACATACCTGGATGAATGACACACAGGGTGCTAACAAAGAGTATTTACTTGCATCTCAGTAGTGAATATGTTATACATTACAGGTGTGTTCTTCCGTAAATTCCCATTCCTTCTGAAGATTTTGGCAAACCCATCTGGCCACAAGTGGCTCATCTCAAATCCGATTCTAGCCCACGTTTCCCGAGTCCCATCCTTCTGGCCCTGGCCTGTGTTCGTTGCTAGAATTTCACATTGATCTTTGTCTCTGAGTCCTGAAAATCCTCAGTCCCACGCTGCAGTGATTCGTGTGCAGCCATCTGGCCACGCCTTTTTCTGCCTCTGGGTTTTCCGCCCCAGGTTAACTCCTGCTCACATTTTCTTTCATGTTTTGCCCTCTGCGTGTCCTCTGAAGACATTTCCCTTAAGCACCTGCTCATCAAAGCCAAATCTTCACCCTCTTGACCTAAGGCGGTGTTTCTCATCCCTTTTTCTATTAGGACACCAAGAAAATGAGATATTTTTCCCATTATGAGGAACAGTCATGATTTGAAGCCTCAGTGGAGGCTGCAGGGGCTGGGGGTACCTGGCTTGGGGTCAATTGAAGATGAAGGGGTCAGCATTTGGGGTCCACCTGCAGGGATGCTCTGCTCCAGGAGAGCCTGCCTCAGTCTTGTGACTGTGAGGTTAATGTCTGTCCTGGTTTTCTGTCTCTTTCTGGCCCCTCTTCCTGACCGCAGGGGCTGTGCTGTCCTCCCTAAGCCTTGCCTCTCGGCCGTCTCTGGCCTCTTACTGCCTATGGCCTTGTTACTCTGAGTCTGGTCCCCAGGTCAGCGCTGTGGACATCAACTGGGAACGTGACAGCCATGAAGAGTCTCAAGCCACACACAGACATTCTTATTCCTCCCCTTCTGGTCCTATTCCCAGTTTCTTCTAGTTGACTTTCCCCATCACTATTCTGTTGACATATTTATTGTTTCTGTAATACAAGTTCTCTCTTTGAGAAAGAAAAGTAGGAAACAGAACTATGAGTCTTCCTTTAAGAAGAAAATCAGTTTTAATAGGGACACCCTGCAGGAAACATGTGAACCATCGACTCCAACGCCAGTTGTAAGTTGCTTTCTTGTCTATTTGCTGATGAGAAAAGCCAAAGGATTTAGTGTATTTTTGACCTTCAGAAGCTAAATATTTACTCACGAATCACATGGAGACAGGGTCTCAAATAAAGTTGGCTTTGTTATTCTAGGTGGTAAAGTTCTTTGCCACCTTCAGTATAAAGGAGCACGGTAAGGACTCTCTTGATGTCAATTATTTTAACAACCAATTTTTCCCCATCTGATATGTAAATTGTCATGTGTTTGAATCCCTCAAGAACCTGAGGTATGTTTTAGATCAGGGGTGTCCAACCTTTTGGCTTCCCTGAGCCACAATGGAAGAATTGTCTTGGGCCACACATAAAATACACTAACACTAACGAAAGCTGATGAGCTAAAAATATATCACAAAAAGATCTCATAATGTTTTAAGAAAGCTTATAAATTTGTGTTGGGCCACATGCAGTCCCAGGCTGCACGTTGGACAAGCTTGTTTTAAATGATTATGAGAAGTCACAAAACATGATTGGCATAGAAAGTAATAATAGTTCAAAAACTATGTTAATCAATTCAGATATAACTGAACTTAAAATAAACCTTAGTGAGTTTCAAATTCTGTTCTTGCCAAAAGCTAAATTTCCTGTCTAATATTCTAAAAAATACATTCTAATTTCTGGTATGTGAAACACCATTTCTCTGTCTCTCCTTGTATAGTGGTTAAAATAAAACCCAAACACTAGACAAAGCTCTGTTTATGCTAGTTCTACACTCTCAGCACACTGATCCTATTGTCTTTGTCAGGAAAAATATCTCTGGGGCCAAGCATTGTTAAGAAGACTGTCCCTCCTGTCACCAAACAGATGCTTTAATTTATTATATTTTACTGTTTCTCTTCATAAACTTTCTCCCCTGGCTGCTCCAAACCAGCATTTTAGAGCCAAATTCTGTTCTCTATGACTGACAGCAATGATATGTATGACTAAACAAATACATTCTATTATTTTTAAAAATTTCATGAATAATCCCATTCTCGTAGGGTTGGGTTATTGGCACTGTTCTGTTGGGGGAGTTCTGCAGATACGTACCAGATTCTGTTGAATGAGTAAGTTTGACCTGAGGCCCAACATGACCATTTAGAAGGAAACCAAGTGTGGAGCTGGGATCTGGGTTGGACACCCTCCGTGCATACGAGGGCCTGCATCGCATGGAGCACCGATGCTAGAAACCACCCACCAGGAAGCCCTGTCAGTCTTTTAAAAAAAATCTGGACCATCCATTGCCCCCTTAGGTTTTACTCTTCCACTGTGGTTGAGGGCTGAATGGTTGTGGATACTGTGGTGCTTCTTTCCTCCTCTCTTTGGAAGTAGTATAGTGAGAATAAGAGGAGGTTTGAGCTAAATGACTGACTTGGAATCCCAGCTCTGTCACTTGCTATATGACACTGAGATTATTTAACCTCCTTGCCTCTTTTCTTTATGTGTCACAGAGGATAAGAGCACCTGCCTGACAGAGCTGCTGTGAGGATTAAAGAAGATAATATATGTCAAGTGCTGAGAACGATGCTTGGCAATACTGTTCCTTCTCCCTCTTCCTTTCATCTGCCCGCTCTCTGCCTACTTCTTGACTCATGGATATTTCAAGAGAGCAGATGGAAATAAAGCCCACTGCAACTCTACCTCTTTGTGTTTTCTGGTGTTGGTTTGGTTTTCTCCTGTCCACCTTTGAGCCATTGTCTTTCTCTTCATACTCCTGCAGAGTGATTTATGTTTCCATGGCATTAACTGCTAATCACATGCTGCTGACTCCACAATCCTCTTCACCTTGCCTGAACTGCAGACCCACATTTCCATCCTCTCACTAGATACCCTAAAGACCTAGAGGTATTTCAAATCAAATTTATTATCTTTCCTATCACTTACAACATTATATTGAAAAATATTTTTTCTTTTAAATCAGCATGCCTTCCTAGTTAGGCTCCATGATCTTTTTGAGGACAAGGATTGTTTCTAATTTGTTTTTGAATCCTTAGTGTTAGACAGATTTTATTTTATTTTACTTCTATTTTTTGAAAGATATTTTTGTTGGGTATAAAATTTTGGTTTGAGAGGTTTTCCCCCACCAGTATACTTTTCTCCCTTATTCATAGAGTATACATCCCAAGACTCCTAGTAGATGCCCTAAACCATAGATAGTACCAAACCCTCTATACAATTGACCCTTGAACAATATGGTTTTGAACTGTGTAGGTCCACTTATATGCAGAATTTTTTCAGTTGACTCATGAAGTTGAACCTGTATTGCTTGCAACTCCATGGTTGGGAATCAATGTAAGTGGAGGGTCTGCTGTGATTACACCCAGATTTTTTTTTTTTTAAGATTTATTTTATTGATTTTTGACAGAGAGAAACAGAGACAGAGAGAGACAGAGAGAAGGGGGAGGGCCCAGAGCAGTCTCCATAGTTGATGTTGGTTTTCCATATAGTTTCACTCCACAGGTGGGCACAGGACTGCGCAGTGCAGGAACTGGGCCGGGAGCCTCCCACATAGGTCCCGGCAAGAACTGAACTGGGGGCACTCCCCAGCTCAGCATGTGGGTCCGCATGGGCCGGAGCCGGGATTCGATCCTCGGTTCCCGGGGCTTCAAAGCAAGCGCTCAACCCACTGAGCCATCCCAGCTTTCCCAACACCCAGATTTTTGACTGCTCATCTGCTTGGAGGGGTGGCACCCCAAACCTCAATGTTGTTCAAAGGTCAACAGTGTACTATGTTTTTTCCTATACATACACACCTTTTCACTTAAAGAAAGCACTGTCTGGCTTCTCTTTGGCATATACAAATACTTGGCATCACTACTCTCACACTTTGGAGTCATGATGCAAATAAAATAGCTTGGGAGCAATGAAGTTTGGAAGGTCACGTTTTTTTGATGGATTTAAGTTTGTCTTTTTCCTCATGGAAACCCTACAAATTTATAAAGCTTTTCAAATTTATCCAAGGAAAAAAAAATACAAAATGACCAATTTCTTTGGCAATTTTTCCATGGTATTATTTTTAGAGAGCAGGTGCTTTCTCTTTTCTTTTTTAAAAGATTTATTTTTATTGTTTTTTTGACAGAGAGAGAGACAGACAGAGACAGAGAGAAGGGGGAGGGCCCAGAGCAGTCTCCATAGTTGACAGCATTAGTTTACCACATAGTTTCACTCCACAGGTGGGCACAGGGCTGCACAGGGCAGGAACTGGGCCAGGAGCCTCCCACATAGGTCCTGGCAAGAACTGAACTGGGGGCACACTCCAGCTCAGCATATGGGTCAGCCTGGGTCAGGGCCGGGATTCAATCCTAGGGCTCTGGGGCTGCAAAGTGAATGCTTAACCCACTGAGCCATCCCAGCTTTCCCTACTTTGTCTTTCTGAATGAGGACAAAGAGATCACCTCAGTTCATGAAATTACAAATATCAGACACTCATTAATGAGAATGGAAATAGTTTGATTATGAAGACATTCATTTTAGCTGTGCTGTGGTTGATGCTAAATTAAATGGGAAAAAAGATTAGGATTATAATGCCCCACATTTAAAAAATCTTTTTAAATAAAGCATTTAGTTACTAATTAATTAATGAAGTTTATCACAATGCTTTTGAAATCTAGGATGTGTAATTCAATATGAATATATTTGTGAAAACAAACATTACTTCCCCAGCCTGTGGAATGTTTCATGACAGAGCTACCTTTGTACCTCCTTAATTCTTTCTAGAGTGGCTCATGATGATGATGATGAAGATGAAGAAGATGAAGTTGATGGTGCAGATGACTGATGATGACAGCTATACCTTATTAAGGGCTTACCATTTGCCGAGAATATTATATCACTTAAATCTTTTTCACAACCAAATAAACAAGTACTAATATTATCCCCATTTATAGATGAAGAATCCAGGGCTCAGAGAAGTTGGGTTGTTACATGCTGGTGAATAGCACAGACAGGATTTGGACTCAGGTGTGCTTAGCCCCAAAGACCACTAACTTTGCGAGAACAAGTCATGTGACTCCACCAGCTTGGGTTAGTTTTTGAGCTACTTATAGGGCTGAATCTCACATCTTGATTCCGGGGACACAACCAAGACAAGATCACTGACAAAGGACTTTCTATTTTCCTCTCCCTTGTCAGAATTATCTTTCAGGCATTTCTCTGACAAAATGCTTATGACTTGAAGATACTCTGTTTGCATCCCAAGTATATTTGTAATATTAGATATTGAGGGTGACTTTCTGTGATGCAAATGGTCCTCTTACTTGGAAAGATGATAAAACTCTTTGTTTACTCCAGAACTCTACATCTCTCAGCAATTAGAAGTGTATGGTCACTTTCCCTGCAGCAGAGGCCTACCATGGGAACTGTCCATGGTGGCTCCTTGCAGAACTCACAAGTCATATTAGAGCCTTCATGGTGCTGAATTACTAGCTCTCTCTCTCTCTCTCTCTCTTTCCTCCACCATTTCCCTCCCTCCCTCCCCCTCCCCCCTCCTCCTCCCTCTTGTTGCTTCCCTCTGTTCATGTATTTATGAATTACAGAGATGAT
This sequence comes from Craseonycteris thonglongyai, assembly GCA_004027555.1. Taxonomy (NCBI): domain Eukaryota; kingdom Metazoa; phylum Chordata; class Mammalia; order Chiroptera; family Craseonycteridae; genus Craseonycteris; species Craseonycteris thonglongyai. Next base: position 47,094 of record PVKE010003925.1, read on the forward strand.
GTAGGAAAAGTATGTATATCCATCTAACTTGTTGCCATACATTTTAGATTTTGAGATTCTGATTTTCTGATGCTTAGAAATAGCAATATGGTTAGCACATGCTAAAACAATAAAAGCATTCTCTTTGATGAGAAAGATTGTAAGATGTCTTTTACACATTCAAAATTTTGGTGTCTTTAGACTAAATGTCTTGTATAGTTAATCTTTAAATCCCACGAATATTAAAGTGCAAAGAACATTATAGTTACAGGCCCACTTTGGTTCAATTTCTGAGTAGATGGACTTCTCTTTAAGGAGTGGGAGAAACTACCTCACTGCGGTAAGTTCACACTTTCCCCATGATTTTGGTGCTGCTGTCTATGGTGTCTTTGTTTATGGGAAGATTATACACCCCTGCCCTGTTGAACTCAGAAGTGGCTATGTGACTTCCTTTGGCCAGTATAATGTGGGTCACTTCTGAGAAGAAGCTGTAAGAGCCAGCAGTGTGGCTCACAATGTCACGGTGAGACTTTCCCAATGGCTTGAGGCCCAAATGAAATTAATTGGGCTGCAGCTGACCCTCACTGGACAAGTAGAATAAAGGAGAAACAAATCTTTGTTGTTGTAAGCCACTGAGGTGCTTAGAGCCATTTATTGCCACAGTATATATAACAGTCTATTGTGAATGATACTCCTGTCCACTCCCATTTTCTATTGCAGAGACCTTTAGGAAAGAGGCAGCCACAAATACATTTCTAGTGGTAAAAACAGGTTTTAAACTTAGATATGAAAACCCATGTGGATTACAAAACATTCAACCTTCTTTTCTCTCATTTTGGCTAGATCTAAAGCCTCTTTTCCATGCTGGGATAGTCCTGATAGCTCTTTATACTAGTTTCTGGACTGCCTATATTAGTTTATGTAGGCTGCCATGACAAAATACCACAGCCTGGGTGGCTGGAACAATAGGAGCTTATTTCTCACAGTCTGGGAGCCTGGAAGACCGAGACCAGGTTGCTAGCATGATCAGGTTCTGGTGAAGGCTCTCTTCCGGCTTGCAGATAGCAGCCTTCTGCTGTATCCTCACATAGTAGAGAGAGAGAGAGAGAGGAAGCAAGCTGTGTGGGGTCTCTTCGTGTAAAGGCACTAATTCCATCATAGGGGTCCTACCCTCATGATCTTTTCTAAATCTAAGTATGCCCCAAAGATCTCATTGCTGAATACCATCACACAGGGGGTTAGGGCTTCAGCATATGCTTTTGAATAGGACAAAATTCAGTACCTAGCACAAGCCAACCCATCCATGAACCTAGATCAGCCTCTTTTGCTTCTCTTTCATCTGGTAATAAGCCACACCCCAACCCCCTCCCCCTGCCATTGTAGCTAGAGATCTGAAATGAAGTACAGGAGTTCTGGGCCTTCTGCTTCTGCTGCTTACTTGTATTCTCTGGCCTTGCTGGTGCCTGATTCTCAAAATACCACTCCTACCTTCTGAAGTATTTCTCACCTTTGACAGGACCTATTTCAGGATGGGCACTCTGGCTACATGGTCATTTGATGTTCCATGTTTCATCTCTACCATGATGAGATACTTTTGAATTATGAATATTGCATATATTACCCATAATGATGACAGATAACTTTTAAAAATGTAATCTAATGATTTAGGAAATGGCTCCCATTACCTTCAAGATGAAATCTTCACTCACTCCTTATAGTGAACCCAAGTTCCCCAAGGACCTGGTTCCTGCCAACTTTCTGTCCTCATCACTCCCTCCATGTACAGGGCTGTCTGGAAAGTATCCAGCCACGCAATATGAAAAATAGAGGCATTTATGACTGGACTTTTTCTGGACAGCCCTCGGATAGTCATAAGTGCTTCGTTCCAGCCCTGCAATTTTCACATAACCCACACATATCAGCCAAGGTCCTGGCAGGAAACATGATATACACAAAAGGGGAAATTGAAGAGTTTACTAGACTATTTATAAAGGGGTGAACAGAATTAAGGGAAATGAGATTGGAAGGTCATTACCACCTCTAGCCATGAGAGGGAGCTGTTCCTAGGACCTAGAGTGAGATGGGTCATCCTAGGGAGATGGGTCTGTGGCCTCCTCTGTCCTGTAGGGAGGAAGCTGACAGGAAGCTTTGTCTCCCACTTCCCTCCATTCTCCACCTGAACCCAATTAGAAGCCAGGAGGCAAGGGAGCCACAGAGACACCTGGTGAAGAGCTTGCCACAGGCACAGAGCAGGGTAGACAGAAGTGGAGAGGCTGTGGAGAGGCAAACAGAATATTGAGTGGATGCACTGTGCTTCATTGTGCCTCACCATGTGCTTTTCCCTCTGCCTCAAATGCTCACCTGACCCCAGTCTCCTTTCCTTTCTGCCTTGTCCACGTGCTAAACATCCTCAATCATCAAGATTCATATGTAGCCTTTCAATTCAAATAGCGTTCCATGCATATCTCAGCTATAGCATGGAGCACACTGCATTGTAATTGTTTATTTACTCATCTGTCCCATGACAAACATGGGAGCTTGCCTAATAGGAGCTGGGCCTTTTGTTTCTTTTATTCGTAGGGCCCAGCACTGTGTCTACACCTAGTGGGTGCACAATAGGTATCCACTGAGGAGTATCTTTATTTTCCTGAAAGCAGGAAAATAAATTTATAGCTCTTTTAAATGTAAACTGGAAAAGATTAGTTACTTAAGAAGAACAATACTCCCTTAATTGCCAAGTTGTTTCAAAGTTTAAAAAGTCTTTTTCTATTTAGGGAACAAAGTCACATACCCAGCATCCCATCGCTAGTGATGGCTGGGAAGTGGGTGGAACCCAGGTCTCTACCTCCTAATCCATTGCTCTTTCCTCTTGTCACTGGACATCCTCAAATGAAAGGAAGTGCATCAGGTCTCTCTGTGGGGATGGCTCACACAACTGCACAGGTGGCAATCACAGAGGGAAGATTTAAAGTGAATGATTTTGAAAACCTGGTTCAAGAAAATGAACCACTTAACAAAATTCTACTTTAAGAACTTTGCTGGGTCATTAAGAGTTGAATTCCAAGAAGGGGAATATCCAGATGGATTAGCTTCTTTTCTTTTCTAAAATGAACATATGTTTGTTGACTAAATTGTAGGCTGCTCAAGGCCAGGGACCCAGTTTCCTTGACATTTGCTTTCTGTGAGCCTTAGACTGATGTGTTTGATGAATGGCATGTTATATAAAACAACCAGGATCGCTTGGTGTGGTTCCTGCGATGCTGTTTTGGTTAATTGCACACCAGGAATGTAGGAGCCACCAATGGTTTAATGCTGAACACTCATCTCTCCTGAGAAAAGCGTTCCAAATTTCAGTTGGAAAATTAATTCTGCCATGCCCAGCTTTGCAGTTTGGAGGGGTTTGACTTCAAACTTCAGGTCCAGAGGTGAGCCTTGATTGGCTAATCAGCATATCACAGTCTCTTGGTCACAGTGATTTGTTCAGGAATGAGCCAATGAGGTGAAAGGACAGTTGTAAGAAATTCTGGGAAAGTGACTCTTCCTATCTTCTTGTTGGACATGAAAGAGAGGAGGTAGTTGCTGGAACTGCTGCAGCCATTTATGACCACATGGGGTCAGAGGTTGGAGCTAAGATTAAACAAAGTGGAGACAGAGAAATGGAGAGGAGTGGGCATGTGTCCTGGTGACATCATTTGAGTCCTAGATCAAGTTGCACCTGAAACCACAGTAAAGTGAGCCACCACATTCCCCGGTCCTAAGCCAGTCTGAGCTATACTTGCTGTTGCTAATGGCACACCCAGGAAGCCACCTGTGTGGGTGAGAAGGAAAGGAGGCTTCGGTGGCTTTTCATGCTAAGCCAGACGAATAGCTGGGTCATGGATAAGGGCATAGGGCAGATGAACCGAGGGAGCTTTTTAAACCTATTCGTCTTCCTCTGTACCAGGACCCAGTCTAGAATCATTTGGTGTGTGTGTGAGAGAGTGTGAGAAGTCTCAAAACCCTGCTCCACGTGATGCTGATGCAGCCCAGCCTAATCACTGTGTTCCAGGCACTGAGGTTCTTGGGTTTCCCAAGATAGAAATTGAGAGGAAACTCCAGACAAATTTTTTTAAAGATTTATTTTTATTGTTTTTTGACAGAGAGACAGAGAGAGACACAGAGAAGGGGGAGGGCCCAGAGCAGTCTCCATAGTTGACAGCATTAGTTTTCCATATAGTTTCACTCCACAGGTGGGCGCGGGGCTGCGCAGGGCAGGAACTGGGCTGGGAGCCTCTCACATAGGTCCCAGCAAGAACTGAACTGGGGGCACACCCCAGCTCAGCATGTGGGTCTGCCTAGGCCGGAGCCGGGATTCGATCCTCGGTCTCCAGGGCTACAAAGCGAGCGCTTAACCCGCTGAGCCATCCCGACTTCCTCCAGACAAATTTTTTGACAAATTTTATTAAGCTCAGTGCTTTAGTAATGCTCAAGCACAAGGCAAGCAGCCCAGAGGAGAGGAAGGTCCTCGGAAACGACTCACTGACTCGGGAGCCGGAACGATGCGGGCTTGTGAGGAAAGTAGGCTTTTTGATGAAGGTGGGCTTGTAACTATGTTCTTGCCTGTGCGGTGAGGACAAGGTGGTGGACTGCTCATTATCACCTCTCCAGGAAGGTCGTATTGCGATCAAACCTTGACTAGCTGTGTATGCGGAATAATGGTTTTGACATCTGTGTGGAAGTAAACTGTTAGAAGGAACGTAATAATCAGCTACTTCTGCATTTGTGTGTAGGGAGTGACAGGGTGGTGGCATTCTTGTGGCATCCCTCTGGGCCATCTGGCACCTCCAGCCTGGGTTCAAGTCCCTGTGCTGTCTCAACTGGACTGATTCTGCTGCCTGGACCCAGACCCTGAGCCTCATTAATCCCATGGGACCAGCCAAGGACCCCAGTTGCTAACTTAATTCAGAGTATTGAACACTCAGTCCTCTTTTAGGTTTTTTCTGGTACTAAGTGGTCAGTTTTTCCTTCTGCTGGGAGGCTCAGCCACGGTTTCCTACTTCCCTATTCTCTCCCATCTTTCCTTGGAGGACCTTATTTAAACTGACCTTTCAGGTTCTATGAACGCATCTAGTCACAGAACTAAGGAATTAAAAGTGTGAATTTATGGTGCAATTCCTACGGATGAGAACTGGTTACAAAGGGTGCAGAAACACAAAAGAAGAGGTATTTGAAGTGAGGAGTGGGGAACAGCACTGGGACGTGGGGCCTTTGAAGCTTGGAGGTTTGGCTTCTTCCCACCCCCGCCCACAGTGCTGCCACACCAATTCCCCCTCCTCTTGTTTCTTTCTACTTGGTTAAGCTTTTGTAATGTGGTTTCTTATAATGCAAAGCCAGTTTCTGCATTTAACTGACACATCAGATGCAACAGATGATTTAAAGGGACGGGGGAGGGGATATGCTCTGGTTCCACATTTTTGTATTACAAAAGTGAAAGCAAGGTGCATTAAAAAAACAGAACTATGACCATAGCACACTCAATTGAAAATGCACAACTAAGTGATGAGTCAGGTTCGCTGTAAAGAATGGCTTCCAGGCTGCCTCCCGCGGTGTAGACATGATGGTAGCTGCTGGGATGCGTAATACCAGCTGGCTGAAGAGAGTGAGGGGAAGGCCTTGAGAAAGAATAGAGATAAGTGATTACAGAGAATCATTGCTCAGCTTCTCTGGAGAGAAAAGTCTCTGACGCTCCACAGTGTCCCATTTTGATATTCGAAAAAGATTCAGAATAGTCTCAAAGGTGGTGGAACAGGACACTGGACTTAGCTCCATCCATGAAAGGTGTTTAGTAGAGTTTTTTTATTTTCCCTCTCTTATCCCTTCATCATCTAACAAGGTGTATTAGTAAAAGTTAACTTTGTATCATAGCATTTAAATTACAGAATATCAAAGGAGAAGAGTAAACAATATTTAAAGACTTTGCATCCTCTTTTGGGAAAGTGTTAGCATGATTGCAGTTGTACACAAGATAGTTGTGTCATGTTAAGCAGGTATATGACTTATTGTCTTTATTTGGAGATGAAGTACGATTTAAGGAGATGTGGGAAAACTGGGATGGCTCAGTGAGTTAAGTGCTCGCATTGAAACCCTGGGGACTGAGGATCAACTCCCGGCCCTGCCTGTGTGGACCCATATGCTGAACTGGGGTGTGCTTCCCATGCGGGAGGCCACCAGTTCCATTCTTGCCCCCTGGTTTGGGCCCTGGCTCTAGGGGGCATGCCTCCCACATAGGAAACCCCCAGCCCAGTTCCTGCTCTGTTTGGCCCCTGCCCACTTGTGTGAAATTAAACCATGTCGAAAACTGATGACATACAACTATAGAGACTGCTCTGCCCCGCCCCTTCTCTCTGTCTCTGTCTCTGTCTCTGTCAAGAAAAGGAGATGTGTATGAGTTCTAAATTGACAAGGGGTGGACTGTGATGATCTTTTTGAATGTGAACTTGACTAGGCTAAGCTTTTCAGTTATTTCATCAAACAGTAATCTAGGTGCTGCTGTAAAGGTAATTTTTAGATACAATTAAAATCCATGATCAGTTGGCTTTACATAAGGGAGATCCTCCTAGATGATTGGGATGGGCCTGACTCAGTTGGAAACCAGAGCTGAGGTGTCCCCGAGGGAGAAATTCCATCTTGTACGGCTGCTTGTCCTGTGCCCCAGAGTTCCACCCTGGCTTTCCTCATGGCCTGTCCCACTGATTTTGGACTTGTTTAGTCAGCCCCCACAATTGTGTAAACCAATTAATTGCAATAAATCTATGAAAATATATCTCCTATTGGTTCTCATCCTCTGGTTAAACACTGAATAAATGAACCTGGCTGAAATGATGTTTACAAAATGTTAATAATAATTATTCCTCAGGAGTGAGATTGATTTTAGGTGATGTGCTTTATAACTTTCTTCTTTTCCCCCCATAGCGTTCAAGTGTTTCAAAAGAACATTTTAAAACAAAAACAATAGGTAAAAATCAGCACTTTAAAGTAAAACAATAGTTAAAAATCAACAATTTTACAAAATTACCTAATGCCTAATTCTATTTGTAAAATGCTCATAGGACTCTAACAAGTGTATATAAAACTTAGAACTTCTAAAAACACAACTTAAGTAGCCCCTTTTTTTTTTCCACAGAATTAAACAAAAAATTTTATCTGAACTATAACCTATTGTGCCCTTTTGTGTCTTGAATGTTTATTGAATGCAAGGATAGTATCTTTTCCTTTGTTGTATTTGCTGTGTCTAACTCAGGACTATCTAGGTCGTTGTCAATGTTTCTTAATTAATAAACATGTCCCCCCCTCACACACAAATATTTATGTCCTAACTTCCCTTAACTCTTTTCTAGTAATTCTCAAAAGTATCCACTTCACCCTTTCAAACTAGGATGTCAAACACTATAATTTAATAACATACTAAACATTAAATTGTTCCGTGCACATTTATCAAACTATAGAGACAGTACCTATGTTTATGGAGTTGAAATAGCTTTGCACTTAGCATTTTGTACTTTGCTCTTCCATTAATATAACCTTGAGTCAACATAACCCACAAACTTGTCTTTTTCACGATTATAGAGCAGTCCATTGTGTAAATATGCCAAAGTTCGCTCGTCCGTATTTCTAATTTTGGACATTTGGGTTGTTTCCAGTTTCTTTCTATTATATTATAAATAATGTGACTGTGACAACTTGTTTAGACCAATGGACTTAAAAAGATCTTTTTGGAGTCATTTCCTTTGGTCACTATCCCTAAAGATGAATTAGTTGGGAAAAAAGACATGAACATTTTGTTACCTATTTGCCAGACTGCTTTCTAGAATGACTGAAATAATTTCACAGCATTAGCAATAATATGTTTCCCTGAAACCATATCCACATTGGATTGCTAATCTTATTTACTTGTGCTAGTTTACTAAGTATATAATGGCATCGAAGTTGCTTTAAGGTGCTGTGGATTAGTATCCTCAGGATCCTTAAAAGCTCTATTATTCCTTTACAAAAGTCATGCCCTTAAGATTTTTAGAAGTATTTTTGTCTGGTTTAAGGGTCTCTCAGGCACCAACTTAAAGCTTTCTAAAGTCTTTGCAAAAGGTCTTAGAGCTTCACCTTTGATCTGAATGTCATCTTGAAGCTATTTTCCTGGCAGCCCTCCAGATTTGATCATGGCCTTAAGACCATTTCTTACGCTGAAAACGTTTTGCTGACTTAAAGATTTCCCTGGACCCTTTCCATTTCCTCAAAATGCTGCTCAAGTACTATAGTTCTTTATTTAGTTCACTTCTTCCTACTTGTATTTTATTATAGCTTCTAAAGCTAAAAGAAGCCAATTGATATTTTCAACATTTTGCCTGGAAATCTTACCAGGTCAACAAGGTCATGGGGCGTCCTTTTCTATTTGTGATGCCCTCACAGGCACCCCTTCCAGTAAGATTCCTCCTGGTAGTGAGTTACTGCTCTGCTAGCCTTCACGCATCGTCCTCTTGAGTGTCTCTAGGCTCCACCCACCTTCTGCTCCCAAGGCCTGTCCTGCCTGTCTTTGCTGTGTCTTATAGCGGCACCGTGTGACTAGGGCTAGTTTTTGTTCAGTTATCTATCACTGTGGAACAAATCCCTCCCCAACATTGTGGCTTAAGACAACCACCATTGTGTTATTTTTTGAGATTGTTGTTGGTTGGTTGGTCTTCTCCGGGAGGTTGTTTTGTTCCACGTGATGTCGTGTGGGCTACAGAGGTGAGACAGGGCTGGGAGGCCCCAGGTGGCTCATTCAGATGACGGGCCGTTGTGCTGGCTGTCAGCTAGCTTAGAGCTCAGCTGGAGCTGTCAAACAAGGACCTGGTTCTCCTCCAGACGCCTCCATTTGGCTTGTTTCCAAGCGTGGCAGCTGAGTTCCAAGAGGAAGGAAATGGAAGCTTCTAAGGCCTGGGCTGAGAGGTCCCAGAGTGTATTTCTACTGCATTCTATTGATCACAGCAGTCCTAGGGTGTGCTTAGATTGAAAAGAAGGGAAAATAAACACTCATCAATGGAAGAAAGGCACAGGTACACAGGAGGAAAGAACGTAATGGTGCTGTCTTTGGAGACAATCATGTCAGGATGCCTGGGTCGTATATCAGCTTTACTCAGGAGTACTATGGAAGCAAAAGAACCCCACTGCTTGCTCATTCCTTCATTCCTTCATATCAGCTTTTTCCAGAATGTCCACTATGTTCTGGGCTCTGTTCTAGCCATTGTAGATACTATGGTGAAAAAGACAAAGTCCTTGCTCTCATGGAGCTTGTAGTTGGGGGAAAATCAAAATTAAAAAAATATACATATGTAAACAAAAAAAAAAAGGTAGATAATTTTTGCAGGTTGAGTTGTGCCCTCCCCAAACTATTTACACGTCTTTCCCAATAACCATGAGATTCTTCCAGAGACCATTCAATATTACAGAGGTTTTGAATTCATTGACCCCATCGCTATTATACATCATGACTTCATTTCTTACTGGGTTTGACATGAAGGTCCACCATTTTATTTTATTTTAATTTTTAAAAAAGATTTATTTTATTGTTTTATCAGAGAAAGAGAGACAGAGAGAAGGGGGAGGGCCCAGAACAGTCTCCATAGTTGCACATCATTGGTTTTTCCACATAGTTTCATTCCACACAGGGGGACAGGGGCCACACAGGAAAGACACCAGGCGGGGGGGCGTCCCACATGGGAGGCACACCCCTGCAAGCTGGGAAGCTTGCCCTGGTGGGGACTGAACTGGAGGCCTCCCACAAAGGAAGCACACCTCAGTTCAGCGTGTGGGCCCACACAGGCCAGGGCCGGGACTCGATCCTCAGACTCTGGGGCTGCAAAGCGAACACTCAACCCTCTGAGCCATCCCAGCTTTCCCAGGTTTATCATTTTAAACACTCCTCCCCTTAACTCTCTTCCTCCATCACATTCTCCTGGTATTTCCCAAACCTAATTATATCCAACTCTCTGGTGACTCCCTGCCTGAAACCAAGCATGTAACTTGCTTTGGCCAATGAAAGCGAGTGAAATTGGTGTGCTACTTCTGAATGGAGGCTTTAATAATCAATGTACAATCCATCAGCTTCTCTCCCCACCCTCTGTCTCCTGGTCCCCGCTCTCCTCTCCACTCCCCTCTCCCCTTCCCTCACTCCTCACCTCTGCGGTCTCTCTTTTCCCCTCTCCTCTATCCTTTCCCTTCTCTCCTCTCCCCTGTCTTCTCTCTCTCTTCTGTCCCAGTGCCTGACAACACTCCAAATAGGGGCTGCTCCATAAGTCTGGGTTCTGGAGGAAAGAGGAATCAGAGTAGAACCTCTAGCCGACTCACAATGGCTATGTAGTGTGAGTGAAACATAAACCTTTAGTTTTATGTCACTGACAGATTAATGTTTATTGTCACAGCACAGCCTAACCTACCAGTGTGGGCAAGGACAGGTCTGCCAGATGGAAAAGACAGGTAAGAGGATCTCATGCAGAGAGAACATTGTGTAAGAAGGAGGAGGAGCCCTGGGACGACATGAAGGGAATGTTCAGTACAAGAGTGAGTCTGGAACAGCAGCTTGGGACTCGATGATGAAGGGCAAGTAATGAGATAAAAGTGGAGTTTCACATTCGTCAAGGAAGTCATTTAGAATCAGTGAAGGTTTTGAAGTAGGAGATTCTCCCTGTCCAATGGTCATTTGGCAAGATTACTTAAATTTTAGTATGGAGATAGAATTGGGGAAGGGGAGGTAGTCCAGACTTCAGATATGGAGAACGTTTGGAGAGAGGTTTTCTTATAGTATAGGAAAGAGAAAATAAGGACATGAATCTTGGTGACATTAATGATTTGTCTTTACGACATTAGCGTTTTAGTAGGGAAAATAGGAGGCTGTGGTTAAAAGCTTGGCTCTGGAATTAGAACTTAGTTTAAGACCCACTTTGGTCTCTACCTGGGTTTGTTAGCTGAGCAACAGTTCCTCAACCTCTTGGTCTCAAATTCTTTGAAAATTAAAGCAATAATAGTGTCTCCCTTTGGGGTCTTTGTGAGGCCTACATTGGATAGTGCACATAAAATATTTAGCATGAGCCTAGCACAAAGCAAGGGTTCCATAGGTATTCAGTACAATGATGATGATGGTAATGACATTTTAATAAATGGTGTGAGACAGATTCCAGTTAGTTCTTCACAGTCATGTGGTATAGTGGGACTAGGTCAGGATTTGGAAATGAAAGGTGTGAGTTTCAATAGTGTCACTCACTAGCAGTGTCATTTTTAAAAAAGAGAGTCAACATTTTTTTGCTCAACTGTTTTAAAAGACAATTTTTTTTAGAGAAGGTTTAGGTTTATAGCAAAAGTGGGAAGAAGGTACAGAAAACTCCCATCTACCCCTTGCTTGTATACATGTGTAGCCCCTCCCCCAATTACCGACATCCCCAGAGCTGTACATTTGTTACAATTAATGAACCGACATTGACACATCATAATCACTCAAACCCCAAGGTTCACATTAGGTTTCACTCTTGTATATTCTATGGGTTTGGGTAAATGTATAGTAACATCATTATAGGGTCACACGGAATAATTTCACTGCCCTAAAAATCCTCTGTGCTCTGCCTATTCGTCCATCCCCCTCTCTCCAACCCTTGGCAACACTGATCTTGTTACTGTTTCCATAGTTTTGTCTTTTCCATAATGTCATATAACTGCAATCATACAGTATGTAGCTTTTCAGATTGGCTTCTTTCCCTTAGTAATGTGCACTTAAAGTTCTTCCGTGTCGCTCCATGGCTTGATAGCTGATTTCTTTTCAGTGCTGAATGATATCCCAGTGTTTGGATGTATCTCCACTTATTTATCCATTGACTTACTGAAGGCCACCTTCATTGCTTCCAAGTTTTGGCATTTATGAATAAAGCTGCTATAAACATCTGTGTGCAAGTTTGTGTGTGGATATAAGTTTTCAATACCTTTGGGTAAATGCCGAGGAGTATGATTATTGTATCATATGGTAAGAGTATGTTTAGTTTTCTAAGAAACTGATAAGCTGTTTTCCAAAGTGGCTGAACCGCCTTGCATTTCCACGGGCCATGAATGGAGTCCCTGTGCTCCATTACCTGGCCAGCGTTTGATGCCAGGACTCTGGATTTCGGCCATTCTAAGAGGTGTGCAGTGATCTTATTGTTGTTTTAATTTACATTTTCTGGTCCTGATGACCTATGATGTGGTGCTTCTTTCCACAGGCTTATTTGCCATCTTTGTATCTTCTTTGGTGAGATGTGTATTAAGGTATCTTTTTAAAAGATTTATTTTATTGTTTTTGAAAGAGACAGAAAGAGACAGAGACAAGAGAGACAGAGAGAAGGGGGAGGGTCCAGAGCAGTCTCCATAGTTGCACATCATCAGTTTTTGACATGGTTTTGTTCCACACAGGTGGGAGGGGGCCACACAGGCTGGGAACTGGGCTGGGGGGTCTCCCGCATGGGAGGCATGCCCCCTCAAGCCAGGGGCCGAACTGGGGGGCAAGAAGCAAACTGGGGGCCTCCCGCATGGGAAGCATACCTCAGATGAGCATATGGGTCCACATGGGCCAGGGCTGGGATTCAATCCTCCATTTCTGGGGCTGCAAAGAGAGCACTTAACCCGTTGAGCCATCAGAGTTCCCTTTGTTTTGTTTTTAACCAGAAAGACAACCAACGTTTATGAGCCTGTTTTCTTACCTACAAAATGGAAGTCTTGGTGCCAGCACTGTCTTTGTCACCAGCCTGTTGAGAGGTTCAAGGTGGGATAAAATATGTGACTTTTTTTTTTAAATTATTATATTTTATTGTTCAATTTAATGGGGTGACATTGGTTGGTAACAATTAGATAGTTTCCTGATGTACAACTCCACATCACATCACCCATGCATCGCATTATGTGCCCAGCTCCCTGAATCAGGTCCCCCTCCACCACCATATAGCTAGTGCCCACTCCCCCCTCCCCCCACACCTCTCTGTGACATCTTTTGTAAACAATGAGGCTCTAATTATAGAAAGTATTTTTTGTCTGGTTGTCCCTTTGTCCTTCACCACGATTCTGTTCTTTGTTGTGTCCCTTCTGATACGTCATTTAGGTTCTAAGACTATCAAATTAGAAAATTAAAAACAAAAGAGAGAAATTTTATTTTTATTTTTGTATATTTTTATTTGTATTGTTTTTTGACAGAGAGAGACGGAGAGAAGGGGGAGGGCCCAGAACAGTCTCCAGAGTTGACAGCATTAGTTTTCCATATAGTTTCACTCCACAGGTGGGCGCAGGGCTGCGCAGGGCAGGAACTGGCCTGGGAGCCTCCCACATAGGCCCCGGCAAGAACTGAACTGGGGGCACACCCCAGCTCAGCATGTGGGTCCGCACGGGCCGGAGCCGGGATTGGATCCTCGGGCTCCGGGGCTGCAAAGTGAGTGATTAACCCGCTGAGCCGTCCCAGCTTCCCCTGTTTTTTCTTTTTAAAGAAACAGCACCAAGGCCAGCAGCTGGAGATGAGAAAGTTGGGGTGGAGGGAGACGTAGGAGATGGGAGCAGAGAGTTGCAGGCTGGGTGCAGATTAGGAGGGACCTTTCGGCCATTGAGAGGACTTGGGATCTTACACTGCGTAAGACTGGAAGGCACAGGAAGTTCTGAAGAGATTGAAGAGATGCGTGACCAGATCCCTGCAGAGGAGCCTAGACTCTGAGAGAGGGGACAAGAATGGGAGGAGGAGCCCAGGCATACCTGCCATATTTCAATGGGCGCTGACGGCAGTCTGGATTGGGGGCCCGTGGTGGAGATGGTGTAAATACTCACATTGCTACTGCCTTTCCCACCACTCCACGTCCGGTTGAAAAGATTTAGGATGGGAACCAGGAATTATATGTCCTGGAAGTCCTCTAGTTGAATCTGCGGCCTGGCCAGTGGCTGGGATGAGAAAGACTTCTTTCCCGAGTCTCCCCCTGGACGGCTCTGCCTGTCTTGGTTCGTCCTGGCTCAGGCCCCTTCCGCAGGGCTGTGCTATCTGTCCTCCCTGGTTATTTTCTGCTATTCTCAACCTGCCAAACCCCAGGCAGCTGCCACTCACACACCCTGGAGGTTAAACCCGCAGTGCCGCTTGATTTATCTTCTCCCAGTACCCTCTCCTTTTATCTTGTCATTTCCCTACTGGAATCTTCCTCATGGTTCTGCTCTGCGTCCTAGATAAAATCCAGTCCGCCAGCCCCTTGCTGTCTGGTCCCAATCAATCATCCCACCTGTGGGATCATCCCATTGTGCCTGCCCGACGTCACCCTCGGGGGGTCTAAATGATTTATTATTGGCTTTGCTTCAGAAAGAACATGAAAGTTTCCATTTCTACCTCTCCTTACAATGTATTTCATCAGCTAGACTGATGATATCTTTTCTTCCTGTTTTATCAAACCCTGCACATCCTGGGAGGGCAATGCAAATTCTTATTTAAAACATCATTTAAGAGTATTGGAACGGTTAATACATGCACATGGTTCAAACTTCAAAGAATTGAAAAAGAATATATACGGTATTTAAAAGTGACTTGCCTGATGTCCCTTCAGGCAGCAGCTCTTCACCCCAGAGACTAGACTCTTAGCTACCTGCACTTCCTTCCACAGTGTTCTATCATATACAGTTGTGTGTATGTGTGTTTATGTCTTGTACAGACACACACACGTACAAGAATATTCTTTTCTTTTTTACCAATGTTAGTCATATTCTACTGTTCAGCCTCATTTTTTTCCACATAAAATATTCATTATTGTTCCATACCAGTGCACACAGAAATAACCTTTTTTCTGTTTCTGAACTTGAGCTTTTGTCATATATGGCCTTTATTATGTTGAGGTAGGTTTCTTCTATATACATTTTATTAAGTGTTTTGATCATAAATGGATGTTGTAAATTATTTTGTTTATGTGGTGTATCACATTGATTGATTTGTATATATTGAACCATCCTTGTGCCCCTGAGATAAATTCTGTTTGATTGTGATATATTATTTTTTTAATGCATTGTTGTATTCTATTTGCTAGTATTTTGTTTAGGATTTTCGCATCTGTGTTCATCAGAGATATTGGTCTATAGTTTTCTGTTATTGTGTTGTCCTTGCCAGGTTTTGAAATTAGGGTAATGTTGGCCTCCTAGAATAAGTTAGGCAGTATTATCTCCTCAATGTTTTGGAAGAGTTTGAGGAGGAGAAGTGTTAATTTCTTTTTGAATGCCAGGTAAAACTCATTCGTGAGAGTTTTACCAGGCATTCAATGTCTGGTCCTAGAATTTTGCTTTTGATGAGGTTTTAGATGATTTAAAAAAAAATCTTCTTACTGTTGATTGGTCTATTTAGATCACCCAGTTCTTTTTGGTTCAGTCTAGGTAGACTATATGTTTCTAGAAACTTGTCCATTTCTTCTAGGTTGTTAAATTTGCTGGCATATAGTCCTTCATAGTAGTCTCATATGATCTTTTGTATTTCTGTGGTATTAATCATAATTTCTCCTCTTTCATTTCTAATTTTGGTCATTTGTGTTTTTTCTCTTTTTCCCTTGGTAAGCTTTGCCCAGAATTTGTTAATTTTATTAATTTCTTCAAAGAACCAGCTCTTTGTTACATGAATTTTTTTCTATTGTTTCTCTGTTCTCTATTTTATTTAGTTCTGCTTTAATTTTTATTATTTCCTTTCTTCTGCTGCCTTTGGGTTTGTTGTTGTTCTTCTTTTTCTAGTCTTTAAGATGCAATGTTAGGTTGTTTACTTGTGATTTTTCTTGTTTCTTGAGATAGGCTTGTAGTGATATAAATTTCCCTCTTATTACTACTGTTGCTACATCCCACTAACATTGATACATTGTGCTTTCATAGTCATTAGTTTCTATGTATTTTTAAATCTGTTCTTTTTTTCCTTCTTTAATCCAGTCATTTAAAAAAATAGTATGTTGTTTAACCTCCACATATATGTGTTTTTTCTGCTTTTTTTCCCTTTAAGGTTTATCTTATTGCTTGAGAAAAGGTGAGAAAGAAAGAGAGAGTAAAGGGTGGGGGGCAGAGCAGTCTTCATGGTTGTACATCATTAGTTGTGACATAGTTTCATTCCACACATTTGGATGTGGAACCGTGTGGGGTGGGAACCAAACTGTGGGCCTCCCACATGGGAGGTGAGAACTGTGAGAACCTTTGTCGCCATCTGGAGATTACCAGTAGCGCTGCAGTCCAGCATATGGGTTTGTGAGGGCTGCAGGCCAGGATTTGATCTCTAGACATTGCGGTTGCAAGACAAGTGCTCAACCTGCTGAGCTATCCCAGATCCCCATTTCTTCTGCTTTCTTTTTGCAGTTGATCTCCAGTTTCAAAGCTTTATGGTCAGAGAATATACTTGGTATGATTTCAACCTTAAAATTGCTGAGGCTAATTTTGCGACCCAGGATATGGTCTATCCTTGAGAATGTTCCATGTGCACTAGAAAAGAATGTGACAGACTGATGACAGTCTGATAAACTTTCCATTAGTCTTTTGTTGTAGGATGAAGTGTCCTGTAAATGCCAGTAATGTCCAATTGCTGTAATGTATTGCTGTAACGTATCATTTAAAACTGATATTTTCTTATTTATTGTGTTTGAATGATCTGTCCATGGCTGTCAAGGAGGTGTTTAAGTCCTCTACAATAATTGTGTTTTTGTCAGTATTGGCTATTAGTTCTGTTAGTAGTTGCTTTGTGAAATTTGGTGCTTCCTGATTGGGGGGGATATATATTAATAAGTGTCATGTCTTCTTGTTGTATTTCACCTTTTATCATTATGAAATGTCCATCTTTGTCTCTTATTACCTTTTTTATCCTGAAGTCTGTTTTATCAGATATAAGTATGGCTACACCTGCTTTTCTCTGGATGTCATTTGCTTGGAGTATTGTTTTCCACCCTTTCACTTTGAGTCTGTATTTGTCCTTATGGCTGAGGTGTGTCTCTTGGAGGCAACATGTGGTTGCACTTTGTTTTTTAATCCAGTCTGCTACTCTGCCTTTTTATTGGTGAATTCAGTCCATTTACATTTAGGGTGATGATTGATATATGAAGATTTCCTATAGCCATTCCTATAGCCATTTCATCTTTTGTTTTCTAGTAGCCTTTTCTTTTTTTTTTGATCGCTTAATTGCTTTTTTCTCTTTGTCAGTTATTATTATTATATTATTATTATTTTGTTATGTGTCTCAGTTCTGATTTGTTTTTGAGTGGTTACCATAAAGTTTATGTAAAATAAGGTTTCGTATATGTAATGGTCCCTTTTCTTAAGCATGATTCTTATCTTCATTCTCTTTTGTAAATTTAAAATTTTACTTTCTCCTCTTTTGTGTTTTTATTGTTCCATTTTTATCTATCTATCTATCATCTATCTATCATTAATCTATTATCTCTATCTCTCTTCTCTCTCTCTGTCTCTCTCTCTCTATCATCTGTCTATATCTATATCTATCATCTAATTTACTTTTTGTTTCAATTCAAATAGTTTCCTACAGTATTTCTTGAAATCTCGGCCTTGTGCTGGAGAATTCCTCAGCTTCTGTATGTCTGAAAAAGTCTTTACTCCTCCTTCATATATAAAGGGTAACTTTGCTGGGTAGATTATTCTTGGCTGGTAATTTCTCTTTCAATATTTTGAATACTTGATTACACTTCCTCCTGGCTTGCAGAATTTCTGTTGAGAAATATGATGATAGTCTGATGGGCTTTCCTTTATAGGTTATGATGTTCGTTTTTCTGGCTGCCTTGAGGATTATTTCTTTGTCTTTGATCTTTGACATCTTCAGTATAATGTGCCTTGGAGAAGATCTGCTAGAATTCAGATAGTTAGGGGTCCCATTTCATTCTTGGAGTTGAGGTTCCAGTTCTTTCTATAGGTTTGGGAAGTTCTCATCTACCATTTGTTTGAGCAAACTCTCTATGCTCATCTCGTCTTCTGCTCCTTCTGGAATACACATTATTCTTATGTTGCTCTTTCTAATGGAGTCAGATAGTTCTTGTAGAAAGTTTTCATTTCTTTTAATGCTCAGGTCTCTTCTTTATGTGACATTTTCATATTTCTATCTTCAATTTTACTAATGCTTTCCTCCATCTGGTCAGCTCTGATTCCTCTTCTAGCTATTTCACTTTTCATCTATTTTATTGCATTGTCTATCTTCAGAATTTCTATTTGGTATCTATTTCTTTGTTAAATTACTCCCCCCGCCTTTCTTTTCACATTTCCTTTCTGAGAACATTTAGCTGCTTTTCTGTGCTTAGTTAGCTGTCTTTCTTTGATCTCTTTGAGTGTTTTCAGAACTGCTATCTTGAATTCTGTGTCATTTCACTCATATATTTAAATTCCTTTTCTGGAGAGTTTTCATTTTCTTTCTGAGCAGCTTTGTTCCCTAGGATACGCATTGCTATTGGAGTGTTTCTTTTCCTGGGCATAAGGACTTGTCCCCTGGTAGACATGAAGAGGTCTTTCTTTGGATTCCCAGTTGGTGTTGCTGCAGTGTCTTGCATTGTTTTCTCTTGGTTATTTGGTGTTTTCACACCGGGCGATTTCCTGGAACATAGGCATCTTCTCTTTGACCTGGTCATCATGGTCTCAGTGCCCTTTCTCTCTGGGAGGATGTGGTGGGTGATGGTATTCTATGCCTCTGAGATTCCACTGCAGGCAGAAGATGCCTTGCCTATGTGTCACAGTCTCACTGAGCCCCACCACTGTGGGTTTTAGTTGGAAGGGTAGAGGAGGGGCTTGTTGGGAAAGGTTCCGGTTTGTTTGTAGCATAGGGTAATGGCAATTTCCCGGTTGCAGCTGACTGTAAACAGGTACTATGTAGAGTTGGGGGTTGAGCTTTGGAGGAGTATATGGTGGGAAGCTAGACTCTGTGTCTATGGTTTCTGCTTGGTGCTGGGACAGTGAAGGTTATAGCTGCTATGTGTCCAGTCCTGGGTGCTGGGCTCAGCCATAACATAAGCCTGCCCCTCTGTCAGAAGTGCACAGGGCCAGGGCAGGCCCCCGCCATCAGCTCTGCCTTTCTCTTTTCTCCTGAGCCCGTGCTTTTGTTTTGGTCAGTGCTTCCACAGTTGCTGGCTCTCAGTCTCTATCTCACCCTGATCTTCTTTGTGGTCTAGTCAGAGCTGTTGTGCTTGTTGGTTTTCAGGCTATGGGTTTCTAACTCATCCAAGGCCATGCTGTACTCTGGTTAGGGCCCTAACCTGCTCATGACTAGTAGTCTGCTTCAGCAGGGGCCCTAACTTGTCTAGGGCTGCACTGTGCTCCAGCTGCCTGCATTTCTACCCATGGGGGGTGAGGTGGTGGGAGTGTCTCAGTTTCTAACCTGCCTGGGGTGGCACTGCATTTTGGCTCATGTTTGCAGGCCCCCATCTCGCTCCCTCTCGCATTCTGCAGCCCCATCTCCATCCTTCCCCCTTCTCTTCTATCTCCATCACCTCCCTTTCCCTGACCTTTAGGTGTTTTCTTGCGATGAGTGGGTCTCTCAGCTGAGGCTATGTGTCGCTTAGGGATTCTCATATTGGATTTTAGTTGTTCAATTTGTTGTATTTTCCAGGAGTGGTTTCAAGAGCTCCTCTCATGCCGCCATCTTGATTACATCCTCTATTTTTCTTTTGATTAGGTTTGCTAGAGGTTTATCAGTTATGACCTCTTCAGAGAATCAATTCTAGGGATACTGAAATAGCTCAGTGGTTGAGCCCTTGCCTCTCAATTGTGAGGGCTGGGGTTCGATTCTCAGCCCTGGCAAGTGCAAACCATATGCTGAACTGCAGCACAACTGGTAACCGCAGGAATGGTGGTGAAGGTTCTCACTTCCCATGCGGGAGACCCCCGCCTCAGTTCGTGCATGTGTGACCCCACATCCGCCTGTGTGGAATGAAACCATATCACAACTAATGATGTGCAACTATGGAGACTGCTCTGGGCCCTCCCCCTTCTCTCTGTCTCTCTCTTTCTCCCTCTCCTCCTCTGAAACAATAAAATAAACCTTTAGAAAAAAGAATTAATTCTTAATTTTCTTAATTTTCTATATTGTCTATTTCTGTATTTCATTGATTTCTGTTATACCTTTATTATGTTCACCTTTCTACTTATTTTAGATTTACTTTATCTTTTTCTATCTTCTTCAAGTTTCAAGTTGTTATTGGTTTTAAATCTTCTTATTCTTTCATATAAGCATTTAAGATTATAACTTTCCCTTTTATCATGGCTTTAGTTGCAGCCCACAGATTTTCACATGTTGTATTTTAATTATTGTTCTTTAAAAAATATTTTAAAATTTTTCTTGTGATTTTTTTCCATGGGTTATTTACAAGTGTCTTGTTTAATTTCCAAATATTTGGGGGATATTCTAGCTATCAGTGAGACCTTCTCATTCGAGCATTCCCAGTTGTCAGCCTTATAATATTCAATTTCTGGAGATCTTACTTGTTTACAGTCCAGCTATGTTAAGCTGACTTCTAATATGGTTCTCAACAGTCCCCCCCATTCCCTAATTTTCATACCATTATATAACCCTCTCCCCTTGAGTGAGGGCTGGACCTAGTGACTTAGTTCTAGCCAACAGAATACAGAAAAAGTGATGGCATGTCATTTCTGTGATTAGGTTACAGCATGTCATGACTTCTGTCATGCTAGGAGACGCGTTGGCTTTGATGAGAAAACAGCCATATTGGAGAGGCCCATGTGACAAGGAATTGAGAGTAAATTCAGGCCAACATCAGAGGACCTGAGGGTAACCTCAGGTCATTGAGCCGCCTGAATGAGGTCCTCAGCCCAAGAGTCCTCAAGGGACCGAATCTTGCCAACAACCAGGTAAGTTGAAAGTGGATCTTCCCCATTGAAGCTTTCAGGTGAGATCCCATCCCTGGCTGATTGCAGCCTTGTGAAATCCTCACGGGCAGGGCCCATGAGTAGATTTCTGAGCCACAGAAACTGCCTGATGATAAATATATATGTTAAGCTGCTAAACGTTGGGGTTTAGCAGTAGTAGATAACAAACGCCTCAACCCTTGGCCAAGGTGATACAGTGAGTCCTTCTGCATACTTCTGGGGCCCCTGCGCGGTGCAGCTCCCTCTTAGGTACACTGCCCCGGAAATTCTAATGTCCAGGACTGAGTTATAAACGTGTTAATATCCTTCACGGAGCCCAACCAAACACCAAAATTTTTTTTTTTTCTTTAGCCAATTGTTTATTTTTTATTTTATTTTATTTTTATTATATTTTATTGTTAAATTTAATGGGGTGACATTGGTTGGTAACAATCAGACAGTTTCCCAATGGACAACTCCACATCACATCACCCATGCATCGCATCATGTGCCCAGCTCCCAGAA
>PVKE010003926.1:0-71069 GCA_004027555.1 Craseonycteris thonglongyai
TTTGTGTGTCCATAATGCTGGTGCCCTCTCCCACCTCCCCTCCCTCTCTCCCTCCCCCCTCCTCCCCTTCCCTCAGGCAATCACCAAGTTATTGGGTGTGTCCATAGGTCTCTGTGTCTTTGTAACCCTCAGTTTTATATTCCACCTATAAGTGAGGTCATATGTTTCCTGATTCTTTCATTCTGACTTATTTTGCTCCTGGTATTCTTGAAACTAGTTAAGTGGCTTTATACAGCTGGTCAGAGACCACATTTGAACTTAGGGCTTTGGGCTCCAGAGGCTGTCCCAGGTGTGGGGGTCTTGGAGAGCCTGGCCAAGATCCTAAAGTTGGCCTGACCCCTGGGCCTGTCTCTCCTGCAGGAAACGCTGGAGACCTGGGAGGAGAGGCTGCTGACGTTCTTCTCTGTGTCCCCCCAGGCTGTATACACAGCCATGCTAGACAACAGGTTACTGGTGGGAGTGGGTGTCATGAGCTCCCTGGGTGGCTGCTTTTGGCCCACAGCCACTCACCGCCTGTTCTTCCTCAGCTTCGAGAGACTTCTACTCCATGCTGTTTGCCAGTATATGGATCTCATCTCAGCCAGTAAGTGTCTAGGGGCCAGTGAACCAATTCAGCCTGAGGAAACTGAGGCCACCCTGGGCCTGCCCACTCCACTGGAGGCTTCTGAGTGAAGCAATAGCAATGGGACATTGCGTTAATCCACAGGAGGCTCCTGTGGTTCTGGACCCACACTGAGTAACGCTGTGGACATAGTGCCCCTTCATCCACATCTTCAGGGCCAGGGGGAGAGAAGTACCTGTGAAGCCTGGCCTTGAGGGGCCCTGAGATGACATTAGGGTTCCCCAGTGTCTGCAGTTTCTTTATTTAGCCATAGTCCTCCACTGTACCACACATGTGGCTTATGGCAAGCACCCCCACCCAGGTCCTGTGTCCCCACTTTACAAAGAGAGATGGTCTTGGGACACAGTGCCCCCCCCTCCCCCCGAGCCTTGCTGGCCCTGGCACCACCATTGGGTTCCTCACTCCTCACACCTGTCTCTCTGCCTCTGCCCAGAGTTGCTGAGGATACAGGTCCCATGGCAACCCCAGGATGGTTCATCCTGCAATCCTCTCCCTTGTGGGAAAGCAGCCCCCACACTTGCCTTTGTTTCCATAGACTCAGGACGGAGGGGCTGAGCCAGGGGTGCACAGAGGAGAAGGGGGCCCAGCAAGATGGGGAACAGGGAGAGGGAAGAGCCAAGCCTGTCCAGGACAGGTAGGACCAAGCTTCAGACTCACCCTGAGGGTAAGGATGGAGGCTGGAGACCAGGAAGGAGGCGGGATGCTTGCCCAGGGCCTGGAAGGTCTCCTTGGCCTCCAACCGGTGTGTTCCTGTGTGCCTGTCAGCATGGGATGAGGAGCAGCAAGAATGAATGGATTGCAGGAGGAGGCACTCAGCAAGTACCAGCTGCTTGTGGGAGTCCAGCCCTGGGACCTGGGGCGTGATCACAGTCAGCCAGACCCCAAGTGCTAGTTTGCAGTGACCTGCAGGGAAGGGCCTAGGGCACACCACCTCTGTGTGCCATGACTCTGTGTTCCTTGCCCCATTTGTCTCCTCTTGCAGGTGCTGACCTGGAGGGCAAAAGGCAGATGAAGGTTAGCAATAGGCATCTGGATTTCCTGCCCCCGGGACTGCTCTTGTCTGCTTACCTGGAGAAGCGGAGCTGATGGTGGCCCCACCTACCTGCCTCCCTTGCGTGCCAAGGCTTCCTGTACCATCTGCTAAAATGCATTTGCTGTTTATAGAATTTGTCCTGGGAGATGTGCTTCCCCCCCGGCCCGATCCCAGACTTGCTCCCCTAGGTTAACAGCTGGCAGCCGAAGCTGTCTCATACTACCCCCAGGCCTCTTAGCTACCTGCTCTGGTACTTGTATTTGGGTGGGGAGACCTCACCAGTTCACTTCCATGTTCCTTTTTCACTCAGCTTTTTGGGCCTCTTCTGAAGCTTAAGCGGGGAGAGGCTGGGTTTTTATCGATTTTAATTTTGGCGTGATTTGTTGTAGATTTTTAAATTTCCCTTTTGGGGGAAAAAACAAACAAACACCACTCACCCCAACTGATTAATCAGGGGCTTTATTATAGTCCCTGCTTCACCCTCCTCCCAGTTCCTGGCTAGGATGGGGTAGTCTCTGGGGTGCTGTCCCTTGCTCCAAGAGCGTTATGTCTTGTGTGTGTGTCTGGGCATGTGTGTGCATGCCAGTGCCCTGCAACCCAGGACAAGCCACAGCTTAAAAGCTGGTTTTACCCTCTTTGGAATGTGTGTTGTCCTCCCCTGGTGCCTTTTGGTAGTTCTTGGGGCCCCCGTGTGCCTACAACCCTCCCCCCCTCCAAACTTTTCTCCCCTCCCTTCATACTGGGGGTCTGGGACTTCCATTCAGAAGCCTCCACCCTCAGACTGCCATGTCCCCTTACCTTCCCCTTTCCCCACCCTGGCTTTGACCTGCTGCTTTAGAGTTTCCTCACGCTGGTCACCCTGACCTGGCCTAGAAGAGCAGGGCTGCCTTCCCACCCCCACCCCCACCCCTGCCCCAGTGTGTGGTTAGTTGTGTATTAGGTGGTTAGTTGTGTATTAGGAAAAGCATAGAGTGTTCAATAAACTTCTGGTGCTCTAGTCTCCAGCTTTGGGGTTTTCTTTTGGGGCAGGGCTGGGGGCACAGTAGGTAGCGGCTGTGCTTGGGGGCTTGGTCATGTAGGGCTGCAGGCCTGGGAGGAGGGACAGTGGGAGCGTGAGGCAGGAGTTGGGAAGAGTGCTGGGACATCTGGCCTTTGGCTCTGCTGCCCTGGCACTTCCCTGGTACCCAAATTCAAACCCCAGCTCTGCTACTTCCCTGCTGTGTGACCTCCAAGTCACTCGGGTAAGGTTTCTGGGGCAGCAGGAAGAAAACACCTAACACCATAGCTGAAAACCACAGGGATTTATTGTCTCCCAGGTCTGGAGGCCAGAAATCCAATTCAAGGTGTCACAGAACCACACTCCCCCGAGAGGAGCCAGAGGAGGGTCCTTCCTGCTTTTCCCAGCTCATGGGGAATCCAGCATCCCTTGGCTTGTGGCCACATCCCTGCAGCCTCTGCCTCCATCATCATCATGTGACCTCCCTGTGTCTCTTCATGTCTTCCTTATCCGTGTGTGGCTAGGACTGACCTGGGGTCCTGCAGGACCTCCCCAGTTCCGGTTTTCTGGAGTCTTTCTCATGCCTGTACTGAGGGATGTGCCCTGCTTATCTGGTCACATCAGAGTCCCTGCTGTCCTTTGGCTCCTCACGGCTGATATGGACCCTGATTTCCTCGCTGGGGTGCTGGTCAGGCTTCTGACTAGCAAGTCCCCCCTACACTGTTCTCTCTGAAGGAGTTGCCTTGAACAGCCCACACTGTGTGGTGGAGCTATGCTCCACCTCCCAGACAATGGAGAATCTACATTAATTATGGGGGATTCTGCAGCTGAGGTTTGTCCCCCACCCCCACCCCCTGTCCCGGTATCTGTATTTATTCAATGATTTCTATCAATGCAGAGGCGTGGGTATTTAACTTCCTACTTTGGATTATGATCCAGTATGACTTCATTTTGTTGCAGAAATGACTCCAGGATTGGCAGCTGGGAGCTCTCTCAGGGGGCTACCTTGTCTCTTTGAGGCTTCCCCATCATTGTGGGGTTTTTATTTCTGAACGCAGTCCTGACTTTCTGCCGCTACAAGATGCTCCTGCTCAGCTGGTGTATTTTTCCCAGGGGCCTGGTCCCTTTCATCAGGGCACCACATTGGGAACTAGTGGGCACTGCATGTGCAGTATTTCATTTTAACATGCATTCAAATAGTTTTAAAGGTAGACACTGAATAATGGAAATCCAAATGGCTAGCATGGAGGACAAAAAGGAGATATTTGAATTGCCAGGTCAGAGGCTCCCATTCCTGAAGGAAGGTTCCCAGAGGACAGAAATAGGTCATGGGGCATGGGGACCTGGGCAGCACAAAGGCTGCTCCCACTCCCATGTGGCTCGAGTCTTTTCCTGGAGTCATGCTGGCTATGCCCAGTTCTTACCAGTCCTCTTCTGCAACCCAGTTCCCAGGCTGCCCGGCCTCCAGGACTTTGTGCAGGGGGTGCTTTCCACCCTGTGTACCCTTCCCTGTAATTCCAGAAGGTTCTTCCTGGGGAAGACCCTCCAAACTGGAGAGAGTCTGGCAGGAATAGAAGCAGCTTTGGGGGCGGAATTGGAATTAAGAAAATGTTGGCCTCAAAATGAGTTGGGGAGTATTGCCTCCTCTTGAATTTTTTGGAATAGTCTGAGGAGGATGGGTATTAGTTCTTTCAATGCTTGATAAAACTCATTGGTAAAACTATCTGGTCCAGAACTTTTGCCCTTGGGGAGGTTTTGGATAGTTGTTTTCAAATTCTGTATTATTGATTGATCTATTTAGGTTATCTAGTTCTTGGTTCAGTCCAGGTAAAGTATATGTTTCTAGAAATTTACCCATTTCCTCTAGATTGTCAAATTTGGTGGCATGTAATTTTTCATAGTAATTTCCTTTTTTTTTTTTAAAGATTTATTTTATTGATTTTTGACAGAGAGAAACAGAGACAGAAGTGGGAGGGCCCAGAGCAGTCTCCATAGTTGACATTAGTTTTCCATATAGTTTCACTCCACAGGTGGGCACAGGGATGCACTGGCAGGAGCAGGGCCAGGAGCCTCCCACATAGGTCCCAGCAAGAACTAAACTGGGGGCACAGCCCAGTTCAGCATGTGGGTCCACATGGGCTGGGGCCAGGATTCGATTCTCATTCCCCGGGTCTTCAAAGCGAGTGCTTAACCCGCTAAGCCATCCCAGCTTAACCCACTGAGCCATCCCAGCTTTCCCCATAGTAATTTCTTAATGATTGTATTTCTGTAGTACCAGTAGTAATTTCTCCCCTGACGTTTCTAATTTTGGATATATGTGATTTTTCTCTTTGTCTTTTGGTAAGCCTAGCCAGTGGTTTGTCAATTTTATTGATTTTTCCCAAAGAACCAGCTCTTTGTTGAATTAATTTTATCAATTGTTTTTGTGTTCTCAATTTCATTAAGTTCTCCTTTAATTTTTATTAGTTCTTTCTTTCTGCTGGATCTTTAAGATGGGATGTTAGGATGCTTACTTGTGATTTTTCTTGTTTCTTGATATAGGACTGTAAGGATATAAATTTCCCTAGTATTTCTGCTTTCCCTGTGTCCCAGTAATTTGGGGGAGGAATTGGGGATGGGGATTGAATCTAGAAAGGTCCTCAATTGGATTAGTCACCTGGTTTATCAGCACTTTAGTTTCCTCGCCTATGAACAATACAGAAGTAAAATAACTAAAGAACAAGAGGAATTCGCTTTTGGAGAAGATGAGGATGGGGCTTAAGACTGCAAGGACCCTGCATTCGGACAATGAATTTCTTTTTCTAACCTCAATTCTCGGGCCCGCAGACATAAAAATATGGAACGCTTCACGAATTTGCGTGTCATCCTTGCGCAGGGGCCATGCTAATCTTCTCTGTATCGTTCCAATTTTAGTATATGTGCTGCCGAAGCGAGCACAGTTCTGAGGTTGACCAGAGAGCTATTTAAAGACAGAGAAAAAATTTTCTTTATGCAGAGGGTGAATTTGATTATGAAGGGTTCGCAACTAATCTTTATATGCTATTAGTTCAATGTATAGCAGAACCAAATGGGGTAATTTCCTGGAATTCAGATAGTAATTCTTTATTTTACCAAATAAAACTCAGGTGGCTCTTGGGAAGCTATTAGACCTCATATGCAAATATCCTGGCAGCGGGGTGGAGCCGGAGCCGCCGCCGTCCCAGAAGTCCTTGGGAAGCGGCCGCACTGCGCGGGCGACTCTTTGGTCATGGGGGAAGATGGCGGTGCTGGAGCCGGGGAGTTAGGACGTATGCGGGCTGCGGCCGTGGCGCACGGGCCCGCCCGGTGATCGCGGGGCTACGGAGGCTCAGAGGGGTCGACCAGCCTCCAGGCACCCCCGGGAGAGGCAGCCCACAGAAGGCGAGGACTCGCGGTCCCGGGCGTGCCCCCTTGGGGTCAGAGGGCTGGCCTGAAGAGCAAAGGGATCTGGGTACGCGGCCTGCGGTGCGCAGGGCGAGGTCTGGGGGTTTCAGCGGAAACGGGGTCCGTAGCTAAGGGAAATTGGGGCGGGACCTAGGGATTGTTTCTCCCTGGGGAGGATTTGAGGCAAAAGGCGGGAAGATTTGAAGATGAAGGTGACTTGGGGGCGGGACCTAGAAATTGTGTGGAATTCCTGAGTGGGGCCTGGAGTCTCAAGGGGAGCATTTGCGGTGGGACCTGGGGGCTCTGTATTTGGGGGCAGAGTTTGGAAAGCAAAAGGTGTTGGGGGCGGGGTTGAAGGACTTTGGGGACTAATTTAGGGATTGTTTGGGATCCCTGGGGTGGAACCTGATAGTTTAGACTGGGCCTGGCAGCTAAAGGGGCAAATTGGGAGCGGAGTCTGGAAAGCAGTGATTGAAGGGGTTGGGTATGGAGGGCTTTGGGGCAGAACTTAAAAGTATTGAAGGAATTTGTGATGGTGCATTGGCGTTCTAGAACAGGGCCTGAAGAAGTAGGGAGTGGAGGTAGTGATTGAGAAAAATGAGGTTGATTGAACTAAGTCTCACTGGGCTTTTTGTAATGGTGGAAGGAAATAACATAATGCCTGGCACATACCTCTGAGGAAACTCTCACCAGTATCCTTATTGCTACACTGAGCAAGTCCCACACTGAGATCAAACTGTTGACTCCCCCAGCCTGTCTCCCCAGCTTGGCTATCCTTCCTTTAGGATAGACCCAGGGACCAATCTCTTCTCGCAATTGCACTGTCTCCAACATTGTTATTCTGGACCAGTGCAGTACCTCTGCTCCTTCCCCCAGTTGTACCCTGAAGACAGCCAGAGGCAATATAAATAGGTAACAGCCCTCTTGGGGCTTCCACCTCACTTAATGTGAAAGCCCTCAGGGCCCTGCACAACCTGCCCCATCACCCCTCATCCTCAGCTCCTGTACTGGGCCACTCCTTGAATGCCCCAGGCTCGACCTAGCCTCTGTGCCTTTGCAATGGCTCTTCCTCTACCAGGAGTGCTCTTTCCCAGACATCTGGATGCCTAAGTGCTCCCTCCCATCTATGCTCAAAAGACTCCCCCGTGAGTCCTCTGCAGGCACTCAGCGAATGCCTGCTCTGTCACTATTTCAGGTGGTCTCACTCCCTCAGATGACTTTTTGGCGTGTGACCTGTGGCATGTGAGCACAATGGATCTGGCTTACATCTGCGAGTGGGAGAAATGGCCCAAGAGCACCCACTGTCCGTCGGTGCCCCTGGCCTGTGCCTGGTCCTGCCGAAACCTTATTGCCTTCACCACAGATCTCCGGAAGGATGACCACGGTGAGCCCCTTCGCCTCCACCCTGGCTCCTTTTCTCCTCTCTCCACACAGGCTCCCTCAGTACCTGGAACACTGCTGTGGGGCAACTATGAGTCTACAGGTCTGCCCGGGAGCCAGCCCCCACCTACCCAGGCCCTCTCAGGGCTTCCTCATTTGTAACTGGGAGTGGTGAGGACCCCATCCTCACAAGTGTGCAACGGGTAGATGCATTTAAATGATGACTGCTGTCCTCTGTGAGCCTTCCATTTAACTGGTGGCCACAGTGATGGTACTTTCCCCACACCTGTGGTACGGAAGTGGGAGATGGGTGTTCCGCTCAGCCCTGTTGGAGACTAGTGCCTCAGTTTCCAGACCGTACATGTCACTCTTTAGCTTTTGAAAGCCTCTAAGATGCACAGTCGCTGGGTCGTCTTCTCGCCATCATTTGAGTAATGAGCACTTGTTAGAGAAAATTTAGAAAGCACAGAAATTGAGGCTAGAAAGAACCACCCATTTTCTTCCATGGGGGAAGCCTACTTAGCTTTATAGGGTCATTTTCTTCTAATTGTTTTCTGGATCTTAAAAATGTGGTTGTAGACACACTGGTGGCAAACTCATTAGCCTTCTCTGTTCTCCCATGGGGACACCAACCTGTTCCTCATTAGTGCCCAGGCCATTGATGTGGTCAGCAGCATCTCCATGACTTCCCTGTGTGTGGACAATTGCTATGTTCTTCCCTGAGTGCCCCTGGGGTTATTGGGCACCGTAGGGCCATGTAATTGTCACTGCGCTGACCGTACCTTGTCACCCACAGACCTGACCCACCTGATCCACATCCTGGACACAGAGCACCCCTGGGACGTGCACTCCATCAACTCAGGGCACAGCGAGGCCATCACCTGCCTTGAGTGGGACCAGTCAGGTGAGGATGGGTCCCTGGTGGGGGACGGGGGCTTCTGCATTGCCATGGGAGACCATGGCAGTGCTCACCCTTGCCCCCTGAGTCCCAGGGTGACATGCTCTGTCTTTTCCTAGTCCTATCCCCGGAGTCCAGAGCTGGAACTCAAACATACGGCCTGTCATTTTGTGACACTGCCTTTGTTCCCCATATCCAGAGCCATTTCTTTTCTTTTTTAAGATTTATTTTATTATTTTGAGAGAAGGTGAGAGGGAGACAGAGAAGGGGGAGGGCCCAGAGCAGTCTCCATAGTTGTATGTCATCAGTTTTCAACGTGGTTTTGTTCTACACAGGCTGGACTGGGGGGCGAGAACTGAACTGGGCGCCTCCCACACGAGAAGCATACCCAGTATAGCATATGGGTCCGCATGGGCTAGGGCTGGGATTTGATCCTTTGTCCCTGGGGCTGCAAAGCCAGCGCTTAATCCACTGAGCCATCCCAGCTTCCCCAGTGCCTGGATTTGATCCCCGGACCTCACAGTTGC
This sequence comes from Craseonycteris thonglongyai, assembly GCA_004027555.1. Classification (NCBI taxonomy): domain Eukaryota; kingdom Metazoa; phylum Chordata; class Mammalia; order Chiroptera; family Craseonycteridae; genus Craseonycteris; species Craseonycteris thonglongyai. The sequence goes on from PVKE010003926.1 coordinate 8,860, forward strand.
AAGGCAAGCGCTCAACCTGTTGAGCTATCCTGGCATCCCCCAGAGCCATTTTTGTAGCACACCTTGTACCACCCCTCTGCTCCGCCTCCACTGGGCTGGCCTCACCTAGGCCCTTAATGTACTGTGATGATTGTCCCTGACTGTGGTAGGGGTTTGTGATGCAGGTTTGCCTCCAACAGGCTCCCGGCTCCTATCAGCTGATGCCAATGGACAGATCAAGTGTTGGAGCATGGCAGACCACCTGGCCAACAGCTGGGAGAGTTCTGTGGGGAGTCTAGTGGAGGGGGACCCCATTGTGGCCCTGTCCTGGCTGCACAATGGTGTGAAGCTGGCACTGCACGTGGAAAAGGTGGGTATCCTGCCTGAGAGAGCAGGTGCCGTGGACAAGGTCATTTACTGTACCCGTCCATTGATAAACCTGGCTCCTCCTCTCCCACCATCAGAAATCCTCTGACTTTATGAGCCCTAAGTCTAGTTCACTTTTTTTTTTTTTGAGATTTATTATATATTTTTAAAGATTTATTCCATTGTTTATGACAGAGACAGAGAGAAGGGGAAGGGCCCAGAGCAGTGTCCATAGTTGTATGTCATCAGCTCTTGAAAAGGTTTCCTTCCACACAGGTGGGCGGGGGTTACACAGGGCAGGAACTGGGCTGGGGCCTCCACATGGGAAGCATACCCCAGTTCATATAGGTCCACACGGATCGGGGCCAGGACTCTATCCTCAATCCCTGGGGCTGCAAAGCGAGCACTCAACTCACTGAGCCATCCCTGCTTCCCCTGTATTTTTTTTTAAGATTTTTATTGTTTTTGACAGAGAGAGAGAAGGGGGAGGACCCAGAGCAATCTCCATAGTTGTACGTCATCAGTTTTCTAGTTTCATTCCACAGGTGGGCGTGGAGCCACATAGGGCAGGAATTGGCCAGGGGCCTCCCGCATGGGAAGCATGCACAGGGCAGGAGCCAGTCTGGGGGCCTCCCACATAGGAGGTTCACCTAAGCGAGAACTGAACTAGGGGCACTCCCCAGTTCAGCATATGGGTCCGCGCAGGCTGGGGCCAGAATTTGATCCTTGGTCCCCAGGGCTACAAGACAAGCGCTCAACCCACTGAGCCATCGCAGCATCCCCTTATTATATTGTTTTTGACAGTGAGCGAGAGCAGGAAGGCAGAGAGCCCAGAGCAGTCTCCATAGTTGTATGACATTAATTTTCAACATAGTTTCATTCCACACAGGTGGGTAGGGGGCTGCAAAGGGCAGAAACCAGGCTGGGGGCCTGCTGTGTGGGAGGCACACCCCTACTAACCAGGGGCTTACCGCATAGGAAGCTCGCCCCGGCGAGAACTGAACTGGAGGCACACCCCAGCTCAGCATATGGGCCCTCACACGCTAGGGCTAGAATTTGATCCTTAGACCCCAGGGCTGCTAGGCAAGTGCTCAATCCTCAGCCATCCTCGTATATCCTGGCTCACACTTTTGATCAAGCAGTCAGTTCTCATGTTTCTAGTGGACCACCCACATAACTGATGGCTGCTGTCCTCAGTGAGCCTCCCATGTAACTGATTGCTGCTGTCCTCAGAACCCAGCCCACCCTTTCATTTAGAAATATTCTAGAAGTTCTCTCTCCAAACCTTATATTTCAGCCCAGTGTCACATTTCAGAATGGGAGCTGCTTGAGTCACGGGGCACCTGAGTTCACATCCTGACTTCATGCCTCTGTGCATCACTTTGCTCATTGTCAAATGAGGTTCACGATGTGTCATGGTGAGGATTCAATGAGAGAAGGTGTGAGAAATTTCAGCTCGGGGGTCTGGTCGCCGTGCCCCTACTCAAGCCCAACAGGCAGGTGCTGACATCAATGGAGAGTTTGTTCCGGCTGTGCAAGAACCTGCGTTCTGTTCCAGCTCACCAGAGAGGGGGGTGCAGAAGCTCTCAGACCACCTAGAGAAACCCTGCTGTAGTCTCCAGCTCTGCTATTTCAGTGATTAAATGTGTTTGTCAAGACTCCTGGAAGCATATGCTTTAAAAAGGGTGAATTTTGTTGTACATAAATTATAATTTAAACCTAATTTGCAAACATAAAATAGTAAGACAATAGCAGCAGTAGTCAGTACTTTCATAGCATTTCCTGAATGCTTTTTTGCCAGGTTCTGTGTCTGTGAATAGTCTTCATCAGTAGCTGCTTTTGCAAATGCAAGGGAAGAGTAGTCACATCAGAGGCCACCTGGCCTGCAAAAGTGAAAATGATGAGTTTCTTGCCCTTTATAGGAGGAGATTACCGACTCCTGTCCTACATGTGGTCAGTCATTTGATCCTCACCAGAGTCCTACAAAGTACAGATTAAGGAGACTGAGGGTCAGAGAGGCCCACATCACACATTGCTCAAACAGCTGAGGCAGGATTTGAACTTCAGTCCACTCGTGGTTTCTGCCTCATTGTTCCTCTGTTTCTGTGGGTATGACTCCCAGAAGGAGGTTGTCAGGTCACAAGAGGTAGACCTGGAATGGCTGGGCAGGGTGTCTTTCCTGATGCTCTAGGTGGAGGTGGTGGAGAGGAGCTTCAGCACTAAGACCCCTCCTCCCTCCCTCCCCTGCAGTCAGGAGTCTCCAGCTTTGGGGAGAAATTCTCTCGTGTCAAGTTCTCACCATCACTCACACTATTTGGAGGCAAGCCCATGGAGGGCTGGATTGCAGTGACAGTCAGTGGCCTGGTCACTGTGTCTTTACTCAAGCCCAATGGGCAGGTGCTGACATCAACAGAAAGCCTGTGCCGGTTGCGCAGCCGCGTGGCTCTGGCTGACATCGCCTTCACTGGTGGCGGCAACATTGTGGTGGCCACAGCAGACGGCAGCAGTGCCTGCCCTGTGCAGTTCTACAAAGTGTGTGTTGGTGTGGTCAGCGAGAAGTGCCGCGTGGATACCGAGATCCTACCCTCACTGTTCATGCGTTGCACCACCGACCCCAACCGCAAGGCCAGATTCCCTGCTGTCACCCACCTCAAGTTCCTGGCCCGTGACATGTCAGAGCAGGTAAGTACCTGAGTGGCCGCACTCTTACCTGTAGTCCTGGGGTCAGGAGTCCCACATGGGCCTCTTGGGGCTAAACCCAGGTGAGTACAGGGCCAGTCCTGGAAGCCCCAGGGAGATCTGTTTCCGGCCTTTTCCAACTTCTAGAGGCGCTGTGTCCCTGGCTTGTGGCCCCTCCTCCATCGTCACGGCCAGCAGCGCAGCCTCTTCCATCTCCCTGATTCTGAGCCACCTGTCTCCCTCTTACGAGGACCCTGTGATGACACTGGGTCCCCCTGTGATCCAGGGTCACCTCCATGTCAGGGGCCTTGACTTTATCCACCTGCAAAGCCCCTCTGCCACATGAGAAGACATGTCCAAAGTTCTTGGGACCAGGACCGGACATCTTTGAGGCTGACCCCACTGAGTCATCTGAATTCCCATTGTAACCATGCAGCAACAAGGCCCAAACCCCCAACATAGAGGGCACAGTTAGCATGGTGGCGAGTGGCAGGACCTGTGTTGGAATCCACAGCAGCTGTGAGGTCTGGGCTGGTGTGAGTGAGTGACCAAAGAACTAGAGACCCAGGGAGGAGAGGTGCCTGGATGCAGCAGGCCAGCACCGGAGCTCAGAGTACAGCAAGCGCCCCCTTAAGATTTGTATTCCAGAGACGCTGCCTCATTGGGTCCCCTGCCATCCTTCCTAGGTGCTGCTGTGTGCATCCAGCCAGACGAGCAGTATTGTGGAGTGCTGGTCCCTGCGAAAAGAGGGGCTCCCTGTGAATAACATCTTTCAGCAAATCTCTCCTGTTGGTGAGCTCCCCTTGCTGGTAGGGACTGGGGCATTTGACTTTTAGTTTGGGAAAACAGGCTCGGGGAGGTGCAGTCCTTGCCCACAGTCACACAGCAGGCAGCTTGATTGCTTCACCCTTCAATCTGCGGGGAGCATTTGCCTAGTGAGGGAAGAGTAGTGCAGAGATTCCTGGGACACTGCCAGGAGCTGGAGCAGTGGGTTTTGGGGAGGCACTCGATCCTAAAAGCCAAGGAATCCTCTGGAAACCCTGGTGTAGTTAGTATGGGGAAACCTAGGCTGGATAGGTTAACTGAGTTTGCCAAGAACACACCCACTGGCTTGCCTTACCTCCCCTTCTCCCTCCCCCATCCTCATATCCATGGCTCACTATGGCCTGAGACACACACACACACACGCGAAGGTGATAAACTGGAAGCCACTAATGAAAAGGTGTCAAGGGGCCCCTCCTGGCTCTGCCCTCCTACAAGACCTTCTGCCCAGGGTGGTTACATAAGCTGTCCATGTGGCCACGGAGTAATTAATGTGAAGAGAGTCACTGCCCCCTGTCCCCAGACCAGCATTTTGGAAAGCATGTGGACAGTGGCTAGTGGCCCCACAGGGAAACTGCCTCCTTGGGCACTCTGGTCAGGTGGAAGGGAGGGTGTAAATGGCTGGGCATGGTTTCAGACCCACAAGCCCTCCCTGAATGCCCCACTGCTTGTTACCCTTATACTCTGCACTCTTTGTACTGAATTCCACTCTGACCTCACTGGACCTCAGTTTCCCCTGGATGGCAATGTTTGCAGATATTCCCTTGCTGGGTTTGTAGCAGGTTTATAAATAGAGGAGACACCCAGGGACACAGATCTCGAGCGAGACACATGGGTGGCAAAGAGGAGCCCTACGATAGTTAGCTTTGCTGAATAACAAATCAGCCCCACACTGAAGCTCGGAATCACAGCCTGGGACATCTGCTTTGCCTGCCTGGTTGCCTGTGCCTGCTGTCAGCCTCTGGGCTCCGGCTGCTGACTGCGGCTCGGCCCATCCTCCTGTGGTGCCCGTTCTCCCTTGGTGCCTGCCCTGCAGCCCAGCCCACTGGCCTCAGTGTCCTGGACACCAGCCTGTTTGAGCTTCTGTTCATACCATGTTCACCAATGCCCACTGGCTAAGCCCAGATTTATAGAAATCACCACCTCTTGTTGCAGTGGGGAGTTCATCATCACACTGAGGGGTGGACACCGGGAGGGGACACTTCTTATCTGGTGGGGAAAGCTGGGGTCCCACTCTGGACCTCTTAGATCATAAGGGACAGAAAACCCAATACAAGCTGGCCAAGTTGTGAGGGGAGTTGCAGGGTTGGTGTGGTGGCAAGGTCTGGGATGGTGTCCCCCTTCTTAATTCATTAATCCATCAAGAAGCATGGGGCACCCGCTACTGCCAGCTGAGAGCTTCCTGGCTCAGGTGGGCATCTCCCTGTCCCCATGATGCCCCAGAACTTTGTTTCACATACCCATCCCACACCAACCAGCTGGCTGGGGCATGACGCACCAAGTGGTTAGGGCTGGGATGGGGTCCCCAGGAGGGGCAGGCGCTGAGATTGGAGACAGGGGCTCTACCAGTGTCCCTTATGAGACCCACTGTTGGGCATTTGTCTTGTCTTCATTCCATTGTTGTCTTGTGTCCCTGCCCTCTTTTCAGTTGGTGACAAGCAGCCCATGATTCTCAAATGGCGAATCTTGTCGGCGACCAATGACCTGGACCGGGTATCTGCCGTGGCGCTGCCCAAGCTGCCTATTTCGCTAACCAACACTGACCTGAAGGTGGCCAGTGACACACAGTTCTACCCTGGGCTCGGTATGGTGGACTCTGACTTGGGGCTGAGGTCTTAGGACCATAGGAACTTCTTGGCCTTGAGTTAGTTTCCCGCTGACCAAGTGGTCCCAATTTCAGGACTCAGAGGCTCAAAGGGTTGTGAGGCTGGCTGATGAAAAGCTGTGTCTTTAATATTTAAAGAGCTGTTAGAAATCAACAAGGCCAAGGTCAGGAACTTGAGCAAACTTTCCAGATAAGCAGCTCTCTCACCCTGTTGTAGCAGATGAGATGTTGATCCTGGGTTCAGTCCTTGGGTCCCAGGACCATGGATGAGTTAGGCTTAAAGTGCTGGGATGGCCAACAGTCCCCTGATCCTGCTACACATTATATGAGCTTTGGGCTCGAGCCCCTGACCTTACTGACCTCTGTTCCCACCATGAGGCCCTTTGTGTGCCTCTGTCCCCTCCCACCTTGTGCCCCTGGAAGTTGTAATTATGTCAGCCAAAATTTAGTGCAAGCTCCAAGGAGTGGGGGACATACAGCTGAACTGGCAGCAGGGCACTGCACTGACTTATCATGGGCTGTTAGCAAAGGAGGGGGAAGCAGTTATTGGGGTGCTGGGCCCTGGGTGGTTTGGGCCTCATGTCCCTCCCCAGGGCAGGCACTTCCTGTTGTGCAGAGCTGAGCAGCCATGCACCTGATCCCATGCATGCCCCCCCCCGCTCCCCCCAGGGCTGGCCCTGGCCTTCCATGATGGCAGTGTCCACATCGTGCATCGGCTGTCACTGCAGACCATGGCTGTCTTCTACAGCTCTGTGGCCCCACGCTCTGTGGACGAGCCAGCCATTAAGCGTCCTCGGACCACGGGCCCCACCATCCACTTCAAGGCCATGCAGCTCTCCTGGACCTCCCTGGCCCTTGTGGGCATTGACAACCATGGGAAGGTAAGCGCTGGCCTGAATACTTCAAAGTTGCCTGTGTGGTATGGGTGGAAGCATCCCCCACCCCAGCCCACCCTCCTCTCCTCTCGGGAGAAAATGAGCTCCATCAAGTCATTGTTAGGTGCCTGCCTGTCATTTCTATTTTTGGCTCCCACCCAAATTCTGGTCCCATTTCCTTGACACCTGAGTATGGGGACTTGCCCATCACCATTCCACAGGCCTGTCCTTGCATGAGGGGCTCAGCTTCCCTGGGGAATGATGGGACACCCATGGTCCCACCTGGGTTTGCATCTTCCATGGAGCCTAAATGATGTGTTTGGTCATCCCATATGTGCCCTGCAGGTATAGGGTGGCTTCTCAGGCTTTTTTGGGAAAGCAAGTACACTCCAATGACATCCAGTACACTGGGCTCCCATGTTAATGCTTCCATGCAGCAGCCTCTGACTGCCCACCCGGATGCAAGGTGGCAGAGCCCAGAAGCCTCTGGGTGGGGCTGGGACCTGCAAGCACCCTCTGTGGCCTCACTGGCCGTCCCCTCCCACAGCTGAGCATGCTCCGCATTTCACCCTCCATGGGCCACACGCTGGACATGGGCCTGGCCCTGCGGCACCTGCTCTTCCTGCTGGAGTACTGCATGGTGACCGGCTATGACTGGTGGGACATCCTGCTGCATGTGCAGCCTGCCATGGTACAGAGCCTGGTGGACAGGTTGCACGAGGAGTACATGCGCCAGAGTGCCACCTTGCAACAGGTAGTGCTGGGCTGCCCCCTACTTCTGTACAGTTAGAACTCCTGGGGCCTTGCCTCCCTGCTGTGTGTGGGGGGGGTGCATTGTCACATCCCTCTGAGTGCATTGTGAGAATGCCTTCATGGGGCCTGAGGCTTCATCCATGCAGTGAGACAGGCAGTAAATAGGCCTAAAGATCAAGGACAAGATAGAGAGAGGGATGAGCAGATGACATGGTGTGTGCCCCTGGAACCTCAAGCACGCCAGAGCCCTGAGATCTGTGAGGTCAGTGTGAGCACAGCTGTGGAAACGGCTGGTTTTCCTCTCTGCTAACAGTGACCAGTAAGACGGTACAGTGGGGAAAAGAGCCCCTCTGCAAAAGCAGCCTATTGGGATGAGTGAGACTATTAGGGAGGATGTGGGGACGTGATGAGAATAAAGTCACATACATAACTGTGCGGCATTTTAATACATTTAGTGCACTCAGCTGTCCCACAATACCAGGTTCCCCTTGGCAGTACTGACACCAGGCCATTCTCTGTAGGGGACTGACCTAGGCACCATGGATTGCTGAGCAGCATCTCTACCCCTACCCCCTCAGTGCAAGGAGCACTCCCAGTGTGACAATCACAGATATCCCCAGACATGGCCTAGTGTCCCCTGGGGGCAGGGCCACTACCAGGTTGACACCGTGCCCATCCTGTAGGCAGGTTCTTCTCGGGTTCTGCCATCTGAGATGAGGCACAGAGATTAAGCAGGCTGCCTCAGCTTACCTAGCCCAGCTACACACTGTGGCAAAAACCTTTCCTGAACCCCTCAGGTGGATGTCCCTGCTCACACTGCATGCCCCTCAGGTCCTCTCCACCCGAATCCTGGCCATGAAGGCTTCACTCTGTAAGCTGTCACCCTGTACATTGACCCGTGTGTGTGACTACCATGCCAAGCTCTTCCTCATTGCTGTCAGCTCCATGCTCAAGTCCCTACTGCGTCCCCACATCCTCAACACGCCCGACAAGAGTCCTGGCGACCGGCTGACTGAGATCTGTGCCAAGATCACAGATGTTGGTAGGTCCTGCCCCCACTGGAGACTCTGTTGGGTGTCTCCTGTGTGCCAGGCACAGTCACTTGACGGAGGTGAACATGCTGACCCTCAGGGCCGGCTTGGAGGTAGGGACAGATGTCAACTAGAGGGAAATGAACGAGTCATCAGGACCTGGGAGTTACGTTCCTGAGCAAAGGCCAGGGAGAGGGAGGAGCTTCAGGGGGCCCAGCAGGTGGGCCCAGGGGGGTGGTGGATACCCCATGGCTCTGGGCCTGTCCCCTTTCTCCAAGGTTGCCAGCTCGTGGATGCTGGTGGGCAATGAGGGGCCGAGGGTGCAGTGACTCAGGCCCGTGTGCACGGTGGGGCCTAGCCACCCTTGTCTACCCTCCTCTTCCAGACATTGATAAGGTCATGATCAACCTCAAGACAGAGGAGTTTGTCTTGGACATGAACACTCTGCAGGCTCTGCAGCAGCTTCTACAGTGGGTGGGCGACTTTGTGCTCTACCTGCTGGCCAGCCTGCCCAACCAGGTGCGCCCTCACCTGCCTCTCCCCACAGTACCTGCTCACCCAGGTTTGCCCCACCTGCCCCCTCCTGCAACACCTGCCCCAGAACTCATCAGGGTCCTAGGATGTCACACACAGCTAAAATCTGAGTTCTTCTCCCTGTAGGGTGCCCCACTGCGGCCTGGCCACAGCTTCCTGCGGGACAGCACCTCGCTCGGCATGCTGCGGGAGCTGATGGTTGTTATTCGTATCTGGGGCCTGCTGAAGCCCAGCTGCCTGCCTGTGTACACGGCCACTTCCGACACCCAAGACAGCATGTCCCTGCTCTTCCGCCTGCTCACCAAGCTCTGGATCTGCTGTGAGATGCCTAGCCATCTGCTCCCATCCCCTCACCAACATACAAGCCCTGGCTCAGTACCCCCATGAGAATAGAAGCACCCACAGGTTGCACTGGCTCTGTCTGCCCCACTGTTTACTCAGTACCCAGCACAGGTCCAAGCATGGGGTGGGTCCTCATTTAACATCAGCCATTATTAGGTACCAGGTGGCTTGGCTTGTGTCACCAGGTTATGTATTTCTGTAGATCCAGGTTCTGTTCTTATGGCCCTATTCCCCGGAAGGCACCCAATGCTTACTGAATGTTTTTTCAATGAATGAGTGGGTTTCTGTTTTACAGAGAAGAATGGGCCAGAGAGGGGGAGGGGCTTCCAGGGCCATTCAGGAAGTCAGGGCAGAGCTGGGCCCGGACATGGTACCTGATCTCCAAGCTCAGCTCAGCATCCTTGTGGTCCCCCTGCAGGCCGTGATGAGGGCCCCATGAGCGATCCAGACGAGGCCCTTGTTGATGAGTGCTGCCTGCTGCCCAGTCAGCTGCTTATCCCTAGCCTGGACTGGTTGCCTGTTAGTGACGGCCTCGTCAGCCGCCTGCAGCCCAAGCAGCCCCTGCGGCTCCACTTCGGCAAGGCTCCCATTCTGCCTGGTGCCACCACCTTGCAGCTGGACGGCTTCATCAGGTACCTGCCCTCTGCTTGGATCCTTTACACCTTCCTGCCAAACCTACCTGACTCCCTCCTTTATGCCTCTGCCTTGGGGCCTTTGTATTTCCTGCTATTTCCTTCTGAGCTTGATCTGAACGCTGTTCCCAAGAGCCCCTTGCTCTGTAACTGAATTACCCCTCCTCCCAGTAGTGGTCACTTTCCTCCGCCGTCACCCTTCTCTTTACTGGTTTGCGGGCTTGGGTATGTGTATAGTGTCCTCCTCCCCATGGTCTGTCTCCCTTAGTGTGCAGTGCCCACCTGGCTGACCTTGGTGACTCGGGCTCCAGTGTCTGCAGAGGTCAAGCTGATATCAAGTGCTTGATCCCCTCATAATAAAACACACCAAGGCCCCTAGTAGGTAAAACACTATATCAGGCTGGACCTTCGCAGGCTTGAGGGGACCACTGATGGTCAAAGGCCAGCTCTGTCATCTTTGGAAGTGCAGGGTCTAGACAGCCCAAGCCTGCTTAATTTAATGCTTTACCTGCCCATAGCACCATGGGATGGGTTTTTGTCCCCATCTCACAGGCTATAGAACACCTCAAAAAGGTGTAGTCACTGAGCTACATGTGAGGAGGTCACAGCCGGGAAGTAGCCATATGGTAGTCCCAGCCGGGACTGTCGGCCTTCCCCCCACTCGATGTTCACTGGGTGAGGAGACACACGTGACCTCCCAAGGGGCCTACTCCTTTGGGTGGAAGGTTCAGAAAACAGATGAATAGAAGGAAGAGCACTCCCACCTCCAGGCCCTCCCAGTACTTTCTTACTTGTGTCACTGTGGGACAGCCGATGAATCACAGGTTTCCCTTTGTGTCTGGGTTTTAGAAAAGACTTTGTGAACAAGGCAGCCAGTCACAGGGAACTTTTGAGCCCTTAGTTTTGAAAACTTGAAATATATTTCATACTAGTATAACCAACTGGCCCAGTCCAGCTCCTGGGTCCAGTCCCACAGGGTTTCCTGCAGCCAGGTTCTCTGGTGTTATCCACAGGGCATGGCACCTTCCAGGCCCAGTGTATCTGTGAGCAGAGGGTGTCTAGACACACACCCACATGCACATTCACTAGCATTCTGCCACAGTGCGTGCACCATGCTGTGTCTGGGAGATGGGTCTGTGCCAGTGTGTGTGCCGGTATGTGTGCATGAACTTGTGCATGTCTCTGTGTGTACATGTTTGTACATAAATGTGGGTATGTGCACATGTGTATGTGCAGCCATCTGAGTACATCTGTGTGCATGTGTGTACACGTGTGTGTGTGTGTGTGTAGGTGTCTGCATATGTGCGTGTGTGCAGAGCCCTGAGCCCCTGTGCTGTGCCTTTGCCCACCAGGGCACCAGGTCAGCCCAAGATAGACCACCTGCGGAGACTGCACCTGGGAGCTCACCCTACGGAGGAGTGCAAGGCCTGCACCAGGTGAGCCTTGCCCGTGGCCCTTGCCTTCGCCCTGCAGTACAGACTGCCTGCCCCTACACTGCACTCACTGGCCGTGGAGTGAGAGGCTTCCCCTCTGTGCGCCTCCGTTTTCCTACCCATGAGCTTGTTTCCCTGTGGTCTCTATAAGGGTAGAACTGCTTTGGGAGATCCTGGGGCATCAATGGTGAGCACGTAGCCCTCACGGAGCTCCTGGTAACTCAAGTATAGGAATGAAGGAGTGACCATAGCACAGCCTGGGTCCTGCGCTGGCACTTTGCAAACTTGGCCCATTTCTGCCACACAACCCCACACAGGTTCTGACTCCCAGGGTCCCACCACTAGTGAGTGTCCTCAAGTTAGGACTTGAACCCCTACACCCTGCTCCATCCATTTAGGGAGATGAGGAGGCAATGCCTGAACCTAGACAGAAGTGTGTGCAGAAGTTAATGTGGGGGCAGTGCAGGGAACAGCATTCCTGGTGGGGGAACAGCATGTCCAAGGGCCTAATGGCAGGTGGAAATGACCCCCCCAGCTACTACTCCTGGCTCTGCCTGTAGGTGTGGCTGTGTCACCATGCTCAAGTCACCCAACAAGACAACAGCTGTCAAGCAGTGGGAGCAACGCTGGATCAAGAACTGCCTGTGTGGGGGGCTGTGGCGGCGGATGACCCTCAGCTGCTCCTGACTTGGGTCTCCAGACCCTGTCAATAGATTCCTGATGGGTTTATAGGAAGGTGATGCTGTCCCCTCGTTGTTGACAGCGTTCACACACTTGGGCCCTTCATTGGGTGTTAAAGAAATAGTTACCATTTAACTGTGATTCTCAGGGCCTCGTCACCCAAGGCTCGCCGTGTGACGGGCAGGACAGGTAAGGGTATGACTTGAAGCCTGAAGTTGGTGCGCCTTGGCCCAGTGGTACCGTTCTCTCCCTCGGAACCTAATGACACTCCAGAGGAGGGGCCCGGCCCCATGTCTACCTGTGCTGGATGCTAACTGACACAGACCTGGGCCTGCCCTGTGGGTCTCATGGCCCAAGTGCCGATCTCTCCAGACCCCCCAAGATCCCCTCCAGATGCCCTGGGTCCCAGTACACAGGGTCTGGTCTGGGAATGTCCTTTAAAACGTCCCATGTGAATCTTACCAGGTGTCTACCAGTTGTTGCCAGTGACAGCGGCCAGGCACCTGCCTCAGTTTGCTCGCCTGTGGCTGCTCATCCAGGAAGCGCTGACCTGAGTGGTCCAATAAACAGCCTTCCCCAGACCCCGCCCATTCCTGCCCCCCTCCCGTCATGTCCTGGTCTCTGCGCCTGTATTGTCATTTTGCTCTCAGCATTCAGCCTGTTGTGTGTCAGGCAGGTTCTGCAGTGGCCTGGCCTGAGGTGGGTAGGGACTCTCCACAGGTAGCCTTCTGTGTCCACATGTCTGTCTGCCTTGGTCTTTCCTATCCAGTGCTGCTCAGGCCTGGTCCTCCAGGGGTCCTACCCTGGCCTCCAGCAGGTACCTTCCTGGATTTCATTCCACTCCCTTACAGGTGCCAGGCACAGTGCCCTGCCTATTAAGTGGTAATAGGTTCTCATGTTTTCATCCTGGAAGCTCCAGGGAGCAGGCCAGATACACACCTGCAGGAGGGAATACTTGTGGCTGCTGCACACACCCATTGGCCTCAGAGTGGCAGGAGCTCAGGAGCCCTTACTGGGGCTGGGCCACAAGGCGGGGACAGTGTCCAGTCCTGATGTGGTCTGGCCGGTGCTTGTCACAGGGACTTGGCGCTCCTGGGCTGCACCAGGAGGGGACTGTGAAGCTGGACCTGAGCCTTGTCAGCAGGCTCCTGGCCCCACCCTTCCTCAGCTATCTGCCTACTGAAGCATGGGTCCCACAGGCAGCCCTGAGGGGGCTGCATGTGGATGAGGGTCACTGCCCCAAGGACGCAGTCATTGTGAGCCAGTGGAGGGGATGTCTACACAGGGTCTCAGGGTTTGAGTGAGACAAGGCCTTTCCTCCACTGAGATGTCCCCAGGTCCTTCCCACCCAGCCATACCCATAACTTGCCCACTGTGCCCTCAACAAGCTTGTCCTTTTACAGTCATTACCACCCCTCTCTGGGCCACATGTCTACTTGGAGTTGCTCCACCCCAGGCCCAATGGGAGTAAAGATACTTCCATGTGACTAGGTCACCTGCTTCCCAATTCTCGATCCACAGAAACCATGTATAAGGGATGGATGGGGGAAAGCCGGGATGGCTCAACAGGTTAACTACTCGCTTTGCAGCACTGGGGACTGAGGATCAAATCCCAGTTCCAACCTGTGTGGACCCATATGCTGAACTGGGGTGATCTTCCCATGCAGGAGGGCCCCAGCCCAGTTCCTGCCCTGCACAACCCCCACCCACCCGTGGGGAACAAAACCATGTCAAAAACTGATGAAGTACAACTATGGAGGCTTCTCTGGGCCCTCCCAATTCTGTCTGTCTCTGTATCACTGCCAAAAAGAATAAAATCTTAAAAAATAATAATAAGGGGCAGATAGTGGTTCTATGTCACTAAGCTCAGGTGGTGTTACACAGTAGACCACCAGGACATTCTGTAAGTCGCTGAGCAAGCCCAGTGGGCAAAACATGTCAGGCTACCCAGGAGCATTGGCATGTGGGGGTACATGAAGTGTGCTCACCTGCTATAAGTCCCCTAGAATGTTCAAGGGTTGGAGGGAGTCTGTGAATCAACATTTACATTGTTGGGGAAGCCAGGATGGTTCAGTGGGTTAAACAATCAATTTGCATTTTGGGAGACCTAGGATTGAATCCCATCCCATGCAGACCTATGTGCTGAACTGGGGTGTGCTTCCCATGTGGGAGGTACCCAGTTTGGTTCTTGGCCCCCAGCTCAATAGGGTGTGCCTCCCGTTCTGGAGGCCCCCAGCCCAGTTCCTGCCCCATGCACCCCCGCCCACCTGTGTGAAATGAAATGATGTTGAAAACTGATGTACAACTATGGAGATTGCTCTGGGTCCTCCCCCTTCTCTCTGTCTCTACCTCTATCTCTGTCAAAGACAAAATAAATCTTGGGGAAGCAGATGCCTCAGTAGGTTAAACGCTCGCTTTGCAGCCCTGGGGGGACCAAGGATCAAATTCCAGCCCCGGCCCTTGTGGACCCACGTGCTGAACTGGGTGTGTCTCCCATGCAGGAGTCCCCCAGTTTGGTTCTTGACACCACCACCACCACCCCGGTGTGGCCCCTGGATTGAGGGGGCATACCTCCCATGTGGGAGGCCCCCAGCCCAGTTCCCACCCTGTGCGACCCTTGCCCACCTGTGTGGAACGAAACCATGTTGAAAACTGATAACATACAACTATGGAGACTGCCTTGGGCCCTTACCCTTCTCTGTCTCTGTCAGAAACAATAAAATTTTAAAAAATAAACCTTAAAAAAAAAATTCCATTGTCCACCTGAGCACTGGCCTCCAGAAACGAGTGGGAGGTGTGACCTAGCCAAGTGGGGTCTGGGGTCTGGCTGTGGGGCAGGGGCCACAAGCACCTTGGGTCCTGCCTGCCCATCCCTTGTGGCTCAGGCTTGTCCTGCGTGTGTCCGGCAAGCAGGAGGACAGCACTAATGAGAGCTCATATACCTGGGGAACACATCTTCGAGAAGCCCTGCAGGGTCAAAGGGCTGTCAAAGGGCCTTGTCCCCAAGATCTCTGTTTTCTGGCATGATAGGAGCAGTCAGCTTCTCAGGGCAAATGGCATTTAAACCTGTTTCCTGCCAGGCCTTTGCCCAAGATGTGCCTTCTGCCTGGAACACCCTCCTTTTTTGCTGGGCAAACCCACAGACCTCCCTGCGCTCCACCCACCCCACTGTACAGGCTGTGGGAGTTAGACCCCTGGTTCAATAATCCTCAGCCCTGGGAAGTACAGTTTCATCTATACCCCTACCAATGTTGCCAGATAAAAGGTAGCATGCCAAGTAAATGTGAATTTTATATGAACAATACATTTTTGGTTTAAATGTCCCAAACGTTACATGAGATGTAGTATAAAATGTATGTGTTTTTATTTGCTAAATCTGGCCATCCACTCCCCAATCAATTCAAAGTGGTTCCCAACATTTCATTCAGGAAATACCTATGGAGTGACTGAGTCTTTGATGCTAAATGACTAGCAGTTATTTACATTTCCTATCCCCTTACTCAAACAAGCACGATTTGTCAAATTATATATGAAATTCATGAGCATGCTGAGAACCTCACAGTTGTCATTGAGAAGCCTAAATGAGTCATGTTCTGTGCACAGGATGTGTCTAGGTCCTATGAGCAGAGCTGGGTCTCAGCTGTGTCCACAGTGCTCAGTCCAGGAGCAACTGAACACTTACGTGTAAATGACTTGTACAAAAACAACTTCACCACAGGTTTCAACTCCCGAATCCCCAGTGGGACACACGACTTCATCTCTCAGGCTGTCCGTCCCTTTCCACAAAAGGGAGGTCATGAATGTCCTTTGTGGACCAGGCTTAATGCCTGGAGCCTGGTAGGTGCTGGGCCTCGACCCCTTACCCAGGCAGTAGAAAGAGCACCTCCCTGTCATTGCAGTGTCTGGTAGGCAGAGCAGTGTGACTGCTCTGGGACATTTATCAACCTCTTTCTATTACCTTAGCTCAGCCCAGGGGCTGCCTATGAATGTAGGTGCTGTGGCTCTGGGTTCAAATCCCAACTGCCCAGGAGCTTCTGTGAGACCTCAAGAAAGTCAAATAGCCTCTCTGAGCTGGTTCTTCCATTTGCAACGCCATCATAAGAGCACTTCATAAAGGGTGTATTGGGAAAGCTGGGATGGCTCAGGAGGTTAAGCGCTCGCTTTGAAGCCCTGAGGACCAAGGATCGAATCTTGGCTCCGGCCCAGGCGGACCCACATGCTGAACTGGGGTGTGCTTGCTGAATGCAGTGAGGCCCCCAGTTCACTTCAAAAGTAAAAATAAAGAAAAATAAAGAAAGAAAGGGTGTATGTACCTAAACCTCAGCCCAGAGCAGGGTCTTGCATACAGTAGTCCCTCACGTTCCGCTTGGGAAGCAAAGGGGGAGCTGAGTATTAGCCGACCCTTAAAGGGACACTCCCGTGGAGCCCTCCCTCCTTAAGTCTTGGATGGCCTCTCGACTTCTACGGCTACCGTGTGGCCAAGACATGGAGCAGCGCCTGGCCGCTCCAGCGGAGGGTCTTTCGGCTTTTCACCCGAGGTTCCCCAGCCAGGTTTGCTACCTCTCAGCCTTCTGGTCACCTCCTGGCACTGCATTACCTACTGGTGCATACCCGCTGTAGTTTGTGGATTCATCCTCCCCTTGGGTTTTGGCTCGCCTCGGTCGTGTCCCCCCATGCAGTGTGTGTTCAATAAAGTCTGAACAGGTCCGAGATGGGAGACACAGGAGGGTGTGGGACTCCCCCCCTCCCACGAGCAAACTCAAACACCCAGGCGCATAGACAACGGTCACTCCTGCGACAAGCAAGGGCTGAATGAACAGCTTCTGAACAACAGAGGAGAAAGGAACAGAGAAGGCTAAGGCTAGAGAGACCTCCACCTCCATAAGGCAGCGGGGCTCTGTCCAGGGACTCTGACCTACCTGCAAGGTCACTGCGGTGCCTTCCCAGACACATCGACAGAACCCATTTCCGCCCCAAACGAAGGGAACAAACAGGGTCACAGGGTGTCATCACACACACCGCCCCACCTGCCGCTGCTTCTGCTCAGTGTGCCGGTGTCCCCGACGCATTAGGCACCCACTAGGCTGCTACTGACCTACCAACCACCTGGCACACGTAGCGTATTCAGAGGCCGCTTCTACATCAGGCCACTTGCACAACAATGGAAGAGCTAGCTTTCTTTCTTGTTCATATAAACAAAGGTAGAGACCAAACAAAATGAAAAGACAGACTATCTCTCAAATGAACGAACAAGAAAAATAAACTCCAGAAAAAAAAACCCAAAAGAAAATGGAGAGAAGCAATTTGCCTGAAAAAGAAATCAACAAAATGGTCACAAGGAGGCTCACCGAACTTGAGAGAAGAATAGAGAAATTCAGGGAGAACTTCAAAAAAGCATTAGAAAGTGTAAAGCAAACCTGAAGAATATAATAACCGAAATGAAGAACACATGAGAAGTAATCAACACTGGATTAGCTGACACAGAAAAATGAGTCAGCGACCTGGAAGACAGACTAGTAGAAACCAGCCAATCAGAACAGCAGGAGAAAGAGAATTAACAAATCAAGGAGACTTTAAGGGACCTCGGGACAACATCAATCTCTCAAACATTCCCATTAACAGGGATCCCATTGGCTCAGAGGGTTAAGTGCTGGCTTTGTAGCCCCCCGGGGACTGAGGATCAACTCCCCGCCCTGTCCTGTGTGGACCCACATGCTAAACTGGGGTGTGCTTCCCATGTGGGAGGCCCCCAGTTTGGTTCTCTCTGCTCCCCCTGGTTTGGCCCCTGGCTCAAGGGGGTGTGCCTCCCATGCCAGAGGCCCCCAGCCCAGTTCCCACCTTGAGTGGCCCCCGCCCACCTGTGTGGACCAAACCTTGTCGAAAACTGATGATGTACAACTATGGAGACTGCTCTGGGCCCTCCACCTTCTCTCTATCACTGTCTGTCTCTCTGTCAAAAAACAATATAAAAATAAATCTTCAAAACAAAAACAAACAAAAAAGAAAACAAAACAGCTATCCCAGAAGAAAGAGAGGAACAGAAATTGTATTTATAGAAATAAAGGCTGCAAACTTTGCTAACCTGAGAAAAGAAACAGACATCTATGTCCAGGAAGCACAGATTGTTCCAAACCAGAGGGACACAAAGAGGCTCACACCAAGACATACTGTGGTTAAAATGGCAAATGTTAAAGGTGAAGAAACAATTTTTAGGGCAGCAGGGGGAAAACAAATTAGTTACAAAGGAAACTCCTTAAGGCTAGCACCTGATTTCTCAAAAACAAATTCAAAATGGACTAAAGACTTAAATGCAAGACCTGAAACTATAAAACTCCTAGAAGAAAAAAAAAAAAGATAGGCTATAAACTCTCTGAGATTGCTAGCAGTATCTTTTTTATCTTTTTGGATATGTTTTCTCAGTCAAGGGAAACAACAGGAAATAAAACAAGACTACATGGAACTAAAATTTTTGTTGCACAGCAAAGGAAACCATCAACAAAATGAAGAGACAACCTATTGAATGAGAAGATATTTGCAAATGATTTATTCAATAAGGGGTTAAAAAGTATGAAAAAAAACTCATAGCTCAACATCAAAAAACAATTCAATTTAAAAATAGGCAAAGGACTTGAATAGACATTTCTTCATAAAGGATATACAGATAGCCAAGGCACATAAAAAGATGTTCAACATCACTAATCATCATTAAATACAAATTAAAACCACAATGAACCATATCATCTTACCCCTGTCAGAATGACCACCATCAATAAATCAGCAAACAAGTGTTGGTGAGGACATGGAGAACAATGAACTCTCAAGCACCAATGGTGGGAATATAAGTTGGTACAGCCACTATGACAGTGTGGAGGTTCCTCAAAAAGTTAAAGAAATAACTACCCTATGACCCAGCAATTTTTTCAGATAAATACCACTTCTGGGTATTTATCTGAAAAAATCCAAAACCCCAATTTAAAAAGATATATGTACTCCTATATTCATTGCAGCATAACTAGTAATAGCCAAGATATGAAAGCGATGTAAGTGTCCACTGATAGACAAATAAGTTAAGAAGATGCCCCAATAAATTTAACAATAATAAAGAAGATCCAGAAAGCTGGGATGGCTCAGTGAGTTAAGTGCTTGCTTTGTAGTCCTGGGTACCGAGGATCGAATCCCGACCCTGGCCTGTGCAGACCCATGTGCTGAACTGGGTGTGCTTCCCATGCGGGAGGCTCCCAGTTCAGTTCTCTTCCCCACCCCCCGGGGGTTTGGCCCTTGGCTCAGGCGTGAGGGGGTTGGAGGGGTGCCTTCCATGCAGGGGACCCCCAGCCCAGTTCCGGCCCTGCACGGCCCCTGCCCACCTGTGTGGAACAAAACCATCTTGAAAACTAATGATGTACAACTGTGGGGTCTGCTCTGAGCCCTCCCTCTTCTCTCTGTCTCTGTCTATCTCTGTCAAAAACAATAAAATAAATCTTAAAAATAAAAGATGTAGTACACATATATGTACAATGGAATATTAGTCATAACAAAGAATGAAATCTTGCCATTTGTGGCAATGTGGATGGAGCTAAAGGGTATTATGCTGATTGAAATAAATCAGGGGAAGCCGGGATGGCTGAGTGGGTTGGGCGCTCACTTTGCAGTGCTGGGGACCGAGCATCGAATCCCGGCCCCGGCCCGTGCAGAACCATATGCTGAGCTGGGAGCTCCCCCAGTTCAGTTCTCTCTCTCTCTCTCTCTCTCTCTCTCTCTCTCTCTGTTAATAAACAATTAAAAATAAATAAATATTAAAAAAATTAAAAAAAAAGAAATAAATCAAAGACAAATACCATATATGATCTCACATGTAGAATCTAAAAAAAAATAAATGAATAAACAAATAGAAACAAAAAAAATTAAAATAAAGAGATGTTGGGGAAGCCGGGATGGCTCAGTGGGTTAAGCGCTCACTTTGCAGCCCCGGGGACTTAGGATCGAATCCTGGCCCCACCCGGGGGCTGAACTGGGGAGTGCCCCCAGTTCAGTTCTCACTGGGGTGAGACCCCGGCCCAGTTCCTGCCCTGTGCAGCCCCGCCCACCTGTGGAATGAAACTATGTGGAAAAACCGATGATGTGCAACTATGGAGACTGTTTTGGGCCCTCCCCCTTCTCTCTGTCTCTGTCTCTCTCTCTCTCTCTGTCAAAAACAATAAAAATAAATCTTAAAAAAAATAAAATTAATAAATAAAGAGATGTTGAAGGAATGCAGGAGTAGATTAGTTTATTGTTCCCTGGTGACTCCCACCCCTCAGGTCCTCCTCAGGCAGCTTCAGCCTCAGCCTCAGCCAACACACCATCAATCCAGGCGGCGTAGCTCGCGACGCGCGTGTAGATTCCCGGCTTCTTGGGGTTGCCGCACACACGGGACCCCGATGTAACTACACCCTCGGCGACGCCCCCACACACCAATGGGCCCCCGGAGTCGCCCTGCACGGGACAGGCCTGTGAGGGTTGGTGAACCTCCGCAGGACCGCGGCCTTACCCTCCAGTGTTCACCTGGAGCTCCGCCCCTGAAATTCCTGTTTCCTCTGGCCTCAACCTGCCCCCTCGGGCATCAATCTCCCCATGCTCCGCCCCCACATCAGGCTCCATCCGCCAAGGTCCCGCCTTCCAGCTCTCAGCCCTGCCCCTTCTCTTGTCCCCGCCCCCAAGCAGCTCCGCCCCTCTGTTGGCCCCACTGCACACCTTGCAGCTGTCCCGGCGGTTGCTCTCTGCGCACATCATGCTCTCCGTGATGGTGCCATCGTGGTGCTTGCGCAGGTTGCATGTGGCGCGGTCCAGCACCCGCAGGGTCAGGTACTGTAGGCGGTCGGGCTGGCGGCCCGTGTGGCTAACCACGCCCCAGCCGGCCACATCGCAGGGTGTGCCAGCGGCCACTTCGTGGTCCTTGTGCTGCCAGGGCAGGATCTGCACGGCGGGGCCCAGCGGGGCCTTCTCTGAAAGCTGGGGGTGGGAGGAGGCAGGCATCAGGGTAGGGGGCCTGGCGGGGAGGGGGGCCATGTAGCAGGAGGGACTGCGGCTGGACTCGGTGGGACCTGGTTGGGGGAAGCAGGCGCCGGGGTCAGGGGTCTGGGACGGGGATGCAGCAGGAGGGACGGCGGCTATACTTGGCCAACCTGAAGCAGGAGCAGGTCATGGTCGATAGTGTCGCGCCGGCTGCCCGGATGGGTCACTGCGCGGAGTACGTCGTATAGGCGCTTGGAGGGCTCCTGCTGCGACAGCGAGTGTGCGCCCAGGAGCACCTGCACCTCCCCGACGGCCCTGGGAGTGGGGCAAGGTCCAGGTCACAGCCACATCCCCACCCCAACCCCCTATCCCGTTCTGTGTCCCCACCCCGCCCAGCGCCCAGGCCACTCACACGTCCTCCAGGCAGTGCGCTGCACTCAGTACCCACTGCTCGGCCACCAGGAAGCCGCCGCACACGTGTTTCCCATTCACCTGCACCGAAGCCATGTAGGGCCTCTGGTGGGACTTGGCCTCTCTGCCTCCCAGGATTCGGCCGCGGGGCTGTGCCGCTGTGGGCAGGCAGGTGAGTATGAGGATTTAGGGGAATACTGGAGCCCCACTCAGATGCCCTCTCCACACCCCAGACCACTCCAGCAGCCCTGAGACCTGGAATTCTATCACTGGAGCCCTACCCTTCAGGGTCTCAAACTTGGATGCCTGGGGTGCTTAGGAAGGATCAGGAGTGGTGAGTCTGGGGCAAATTCCATCGTACACACTGAGCCTCACAGCTTTGATTTAAACATAAAAAACGTGGGGCTGACCAAGACGAACACTCCTGCCAGCCACTTGGCCGTTAGGCTGCCAGTTTCCACTGTACAATTGTGCATTTCAGAACCAAGTTTTGAGAATTTCTGGACTTTCAGAGCCTTCCATTCACAGGGGCCCTGCTCTCTTCTGCCCACCCAATGAGGCTGGGAGATAGTCCTGTTTGATGGACGGGCCCCCTGGCTGACTGCCCTCCAGGCTGGTGTCCCGCAGCTGGTCCACCCCAGTCCCAGATCCACTCACCACATAGGGCCGCTCCTAGGAGGATCAGAGCCACCAGGTGTATGGAGAGGTCCACCATGATACCACTGGCCTTGACACTGACTTGGGCGGGGCCCTGGGGCCCTCTTATGAGGGTGGAGGGGGAGGGCAGTCACCCAGCTGGGGAGAGGAGCCCGCCCATCTGCCTTACCCTCCTCTGGGTGGGGTTCTCTGCTGCTGGACTTTGCACCCCAAGGGTGCCTCCTGCCCCTGTACACCTGGCTCAGGCCTGGCCCTGATATGGGGAGCAGCCCCCTCAGGGTGGACAGGAGCAGGGCAGAGGGCTGAACCCACCCCCAGTCCCTCAGAGGCAGAGCACCCTTCCAGCCCCCAGGTTTCACAACAGTAGCTGCAGACCACAGTTTGTAAACAACCCACTTCCTCATTTTTCTGTTCCTCCCTTCTTTCTCTTCCTCCTCCAACTTGTAGAGGAGATCAGGTAGGGGTGGGAGGACAGTCTCACCACACCCTCGTCTCCATTGCTGCAGCTCGAGCCTGACACCCCAACAAGTAGGACATTGGAAAGTTGGTGTGTAGGGGCAGCTGGAAAGACTGTGCCTACAACAAGGAAATTTAAATGTAAAGTTCAAGGCCTGCCTTTAGATGTGGCTTGGTCCGGGGGCCTTGAATAATGTCAGACCTGCCTCTGGGTTCTTCTTTCCTTTTTGATGGCTTCTCTTCTCACCAGGCGCCCCTAGTGTGGCCTCGGGGGCCCCAAGCTCAGCCTAGTGGCTCAGTGGGCCCCTCCCCAAATTTCCAATCACTCCAGCCAATATCTCTAGGCTGCTTCTGATTGACTGAGCTTGGATCATAGCCCCTTCCCAAAATAGTCACTGATGAACAGAACCCAAGTTACATGGCCCTCTGTCAGGTGGGGATGATGGGTCAACTTCTTATGAACCTCAGACAATCCAAATGGGAACAGTACACAATACTTTCCCCTCTTTTTTTTTTTTTCTCCTTACAGTAGATTATTTTATACATACAGAAAGGAATAGAAAAATAACAAATGTGATCTGTTAAGATCCCAACATGTTTTATTAAAAAAATCAGGAGTTCTGAATGAAATCCCAGAGGATATGGGGTCCAGATTATGTAAGAGTGTTCAAAATTGCAACAAAATTTGAAAACAGCCCAGGAAGATGGGGCAGTTCAATAAACAACCCTGATTGCCCCCAGAGGCTACGTGGATGGGGAAGACTGCCTGGATGTAGTTTAAGTGGAAAAAGCAATTGCATGGAAGCTGGTCACCTGAGCAGCTGGCCCTTGGAAGGAGGCAGGATAAGGGCACAGCCTGCAGAAAAAGAAATCAGGCAGAGGGACCAGCCAAGGCAAAGGCCCCGAGGGGGACCCAGGCTTCTGTGCTTCAGTGGGAGGGGACTGGAGGCCAGGGGACGGAGAGGAAGAGGAGATTTATCCCAAATTCATGGTGGTATACCTGATGGTATTTCTCTCATTTGTTTGCTTGCTTTGGTGATTGTTTCTTCCTTCCCCCACCGCCAGACTGTTAGCTGCATGATGGCAGGGGCCACGTCTGTTGTGGTCCTGCCTGTGGCCCCCAAGGGCTCCTTCTGGGGCCCAGGAAGGCAGAAGAGGAGTACAGGCTGGTCACCTCCCCCAGGGCTGTGACTTCCATCAGGGCTGGGGGATACCTTGGAAATCATCTTCTCTGCCTCTCCCTCCTTGTCAGAGCAAAATGCTGGGGCGGTGGGGAGGGTTCATCTGTGTCATCCAATGAGACCCCCTACCCCACTGGGCCCTTACCGGCAGCACCTCACCCCTCCCCACAGGGAAATGGAGGCAAGACACTTCTTACCCCAATGTCCCAACTTTGCTGCCACCTGGTGGCAGTGTACTCAAAAGGTGCCCAAGACAGTCTCCTGACTACTTTTTTTTTTTTTAATTGTTTTTGACAGAGACAGAGAGAAATAGAGACAGAGAGAAGGGGGAGGGCCCAGAGCAGTCTCCATAGCTGTACATTATCAGTTTTCGACATGATTTTGTTCCACAGGGGGTGGGGGATGAGCAGGGCAGAAACCGGGCCAGGGGCCTCCCACATGGGAGGCATACCCCCTCTAGCCAGGGGCTGAACCAGGGGGGTAGGGGTAAGAACTGAACTGGGGGAATCCCACATGGGAAGCACACCCCAGTTCAGCATATGGGTCCGCACGAGCCCGGGCCAGGATTCGCTCTTTGGTCCCCCTGGGCTTCAAAGCAAGTGCTTAACCCACTGAGCCATCCCAGCTTCCCCTCGATGCCTAATTGCACAATCAATAAACACCCAGACACAGTCTACAAAACAGAGGTTTTTATTGTGCCAGATGCTGCATAATGCACTGTGGGTTGGGCCCAGCCAGGGGCAAATGAGGTGGGGTGACAGGGGTAGCCCTTCCTAGTGGGTCCTGCTTGAAGGGTTTCTGGGGTGCAGATGGAGTTGGTCACCATGGCGGCGGATGATGGAATCGATCCAGTTTGCGAACTGTGCGACGGGGGCAAAGGCATCTGGGTACAAACCGGAGCCGCAGCTTCCTCGGATGAAGGAGTCAATCCCATGGATCAGCCCGTTGCAAATCAGGGGCCCGCCAGAGTCCCCCTGTGTGCAGATCCAGGCAAGGTTGAGAGGCTGGGCTTCTGGTCCCCCCCCCTTTCAGAGTTGGGAAGTCCTTCCTAAGGTCTGGCTGAAGTCCTACTTGCTGCCGCCTGGGTGGGCGTGGGGGTGGGGTGCCAAGAGGATGAAGGTACTTACGAAGCAGATGCCCGCCCGGCGGCCTCGCACCATCGTACACACGTTGGTACGGCGGCAGGAGGATGTCACCACAGTCACATTCAGCTCCTGCAGGACTCTGGGTGGTGGCTGGTTCGTGCCCAGCTGGCCCCAGCCCATGGCCAAGCACTGTACCCCACCGCCCACACCTTGGCCCTGTTCAGGCAGCTGGGCCACCTGCACGTTGCTGTTGATGGTGGCTGACCCGTTGAGCTGCAGTGGGCAGGGCAGAGCACAGGGGAGTCACACAGGTTGGTGGGCACAGACCCTCCCCTCGGTTTCCCCACGTGAAGTCCCACCATGTTTCTAGGATTTTACAGAGTAGGACACCCACCCAGTGAGATGCTCCTCGCCCTGAGCCTCAGTTTCCCCATCTCTGAAGTAGGAGCAACCACAGTGGCTCAGGGTATCCCTGGACGTGTCTTGAGAGCAGTAAACAGTAGGTACTCATTACAACAAACCATGGGCAACACCAGTGACAACAAAACCCTTGTTCTAGAACATTACAGAGAATAGTAACTTCAAGCAGTGAGAAGGGAGGGCTTCTCTGTCCAGTCTCCCATGGCCCAAATTTCACAAAGACAGGGACTGTCCCTGCCCTCGGCCACAGGCACAAATAATCACAGCAGTTTGTTGATCTACAACTGTTCAGAGCTTTCGGTATCCTCTAATTTACTCTCTCAACAGCCTTGCCAGGTGACCGTATTTCCCCAGGTTACATGGGTGGAGACTGAGGCACAGAGGTGACCTACCTAGTTAGAACCGGATGCCACCCCCAGTCTCTAGCCCCTTTCCTGCCCTCCCCAAGCTCCGGCACCAAGCCTTTGCACCTGTGGGTTCACCACCTGGGCATCCCATCCCCCCATCGCCGGCCTCACACCTGCAGAATCACGATGTCATTCAGCAGCCTCGCGGGGTCAAAACCATTTTCAAAGACCTGCTGGATGGCGAACAACTGCCGGGTGGGCTCGCGCTGCCGCAGGTTGTGTGCCCCCAGTACCACCTGCACCGTCTGGAAGTTTCTGCAGGCAAAGTGGGTGTAGGGGGTGATTCAAGGTGGCCCCAGCGGCCAGGGTGGCAGAGATATCCCAAAGCTCAGCCGAGCCTAGACCCACGCCCATAGGAGCCTCGTCACCCTGGGCAGATGCTTGGGCCCATCGGCTGGACACCCCCCACTCAGGTGTGGTGGGGAAGATACATTAATGGGGGGCCCCGAATGAGCCTGGGTCCTGGTCTCACTCTTGACTTCTGACAGATGTGGAAACAGGGAGTCTGAGGAGAGAAGAGGCACTCAGGGGTCACTCACATGCCGTTCACACAGTGCGCAGCTGACATGACAAAGTTCCGAGCCACCAGGGTGCCACCACAGAAGTGCTGTCCTCGCCGCTGCAGAGACACCATGAAGGGCCATGCATGGGGCTGGGCCTGCCGGCCACCCACAATCTCAGAGGCCAGTGCAGAGCCTGGAAACATGCAGGAGTGGGGGCGGTGAGTGCCATGGAGGAGACCCCTCCACTGGGTCAGCCAGCCCTTGAACTCCCACCAGGAACCTCCCGGTCAGGACTCTTCACGTGCTGTTGCCAGATGAGGGAACTGAAGCACAGAGAGGGGGTCTGCCACTGTCCCCTGCCAGGGGGAGCTAGATATGGACTTAATGTGGCTTTTGAGTCCACAAAGCATTCCCAATGATGCCCGGGGTTCAAACTCTGGACGCTGGACTCCTCACCACTCTAAACCTTGGTCTCTTTCTCTGGAAGCAGGTCTCCCCATCCCAGCCAGCACCTCCCCATGAGGATGAGGGGGACACATGGGTTGAGGGCACAATGCAGAGGCAGGAATGGACACCCAGGGACAGATGGACAGATGTGTGACCACTCACCGCCCAGCAGCATGGCCAGCAGGATGGAGGAGAGGGTAGGGCCAGGAGGTCCGCAGCTTCGGGTCATGGTTGGGTGGGGGCTGTGGTGTCTGTGCCCACTGTGGCCACCTGGCCCTCTTATGGCCCCATGCCTAGGGCCGTTGCATTGCCCCACTTCCTTTCCCCACCTCCTGAAAGAGCGATGATGGGAAAGACAGTGGGGGAGGTGAGGGGCCTGGGTCGATCCTGGATAAAAGTCAGGATTACATTGGAAAGTCAGGAAAACAATTTTTTTTAGTATGACTATGTCTAAAATAGTGTACTTATCTAAAAAATTAGTCGTTTACCTAACATTCAAGTTTAAGTGGGTGTTTTGTCTTTTTGCTAAGTCTGGCAACCCTAGGCCCAAAGAACATTGGCTGGGTTCCCGCACTTGCCTTACTTTACCCAGGGTACAGGAGCCACGGAGGGACTGCTGGGTCCCCATATAAGAGGAGGAAACTGAAGCACAACGAGGCGTCCCCCATGAGTTCGCACTTCACTACTGGATAGTGACGTGCTCCACCTTCTGCCTTCCAACCTCCCTTTGATTGTTGTTCACTTCCACCCACAAGGGGTCATATCCGACTCTGGTTGCCAGCAGAGGCTTTGGGAAAGAACCCTCCCCGACGCCCCACCCCCGAGCTTCCCACCTGAGGCAATGGGCAGTGGGCAGTGACTTGGCCAAGGTGCCTGGCAGGGTGCTAGCTGAGGAATTCTGCCCCGGCCTGGGGGCTGGACCTTGGATGTCAATCCAAGTTTGAGAGCTTCTGCCTGGGGCTGTAGAAGAGCTCAGACGGAACAATGGAGATGGGGCTCCCCTAGGGCCCAGCCCCCACCTTCATGGCCCTGTTCCTCTTCCTGCCTCCCCCAGGATGCTCCAGTTCAACGGCCATAGCCAAGACTGTCGCAAGAAGCAACGTTCTCCTGGCCTGGAACAGGGCTAAGGGGAGAGAACCAACGAATCCATCTGCAGGAACAGGTAGATGAAGGCACTAGGAGCGCCCAGAGCCGGGACTGGAGTCTCGTCTGTCTCTGGCACCCCCAATCCATATATGACCATGAGCAAGCAGACCCCCATATTTCTCCAGTGAGGAAAATGACCCTCAGAGTCTGGCAAACAGCAGGCAGTGAATGTTTGACCTTCATCCCAGTCCTTCCTCAACCAGTCCTGCACGCCTCCCCACTTGGCAGGGTACTTGCCCCATTGGGTTAAAGTTACGTAGATAGCGGATGCCAGGATGGCTCAGTCAGTGTGTTGAATGCTCATCTTGAAGCCCTGGGGTCAGATCGAGTCCTGGTCCCAGTCTGTGCAGACCCCTATGCTGAGCTGGGGTGTGGCCCCACTTTGGTTCTTGCTGGGGAGAGCTTCCCATGTGGGAGGCCCCTGGTTGGGCTCCCAACTCGAACATGCTTCCCATGTAGAAGGCCCCCAGCTCCTAGGGGCATGCCTTCCATGTAGGAGGCCCCAGGCCAGTTCCTGCCCTGTGCGGCCTGGTGTCCACCTGTGGAATGAAAACTATAGACAAAAGTAATGTCACGCAGCTATGGATAATGCTCTCAGCCCTCTCCCTCCCCCTTCTCTCTGTCTCTCTCTCCCTCTCTCTTTTTCTGTTAAAAACAGTAAAAAGTAAATCTTTAAAGTTACCATAGAACTCTTAGTAAGCACCTACTGCCCAGTTCCCAGTGTTGGGATGAGGGAAAGTAGAGGAAACCATGTCTGGGGAGTGCGGGAATGGGGAGTAGCTCAGGCAGGAGGATCCCATTTAAACAAAGCTGCATTTATGGAGCACCACCTGTATACCATGTTCATACTTCTGGTGGTCAAGCATATTAAATCTGAGTTCATATCCTGGTGTGGCCACTTACCTACTACATAACTTCAGGCCACTGACTTAAACTCTGTGTGTCTCAGTTCCTCTTTCTGTAAAAGGGACATTACAATACAGTGGACTCTGTTAACCAAAGCAATTGACAAGATGGTGCTGGAGAGTGCCGGTTGCTTGAATTCTGGTTAATGGAGAGTCTACTTACATTTTCCCAGCACCTACCCATTCCCCTGGGTATCAGTTAACCGAGAGCCTACTGTAATAGGCTCCATCAAATAGGGTTGTCCCAAGGATTAAATGAATGAACAAATGAATGTTTGTAAAGTTCTTAGATAAGAAAGTGACGTCCTGGAGGATTTGTTGACCATTAACCACCTCCAGGAGGTCAGGGTGGTGATTGTCTGGTGGGTATAGGCTGAAATCCCAACACTGGGCTTCTAATTTGCAATCAGAGTAGTGGTGACACTGGTAATACCCATGTAAGAAATCATCAAAATCATCGCACTCACAAGTAAGACGCATGTACTTTTAGGTCTAAGTGATATCCCAGTGAGAAAACAATGATTTGAGTGTCTTTCCCCACTGTTAGAGGCCGAGGACCCCTGAGCTGTAGGGAGGGGCCCCTCCCAGCTGTGTCCCCGAGCAGAACCCCCCCTGGGAGTTCCCTCAGGGAACTGCTTGTTCCCTGAAGCCTCTTGGGTTCCCTGCAATAACCCAACAAGCCTCTGGCAAATCAACCCTGTGTTCTCCCAACTCCTGCTCAACTCCCACTATTGGGTCTGATCTTTGCTGTGAATGACTTCCCTGGGTCATCATCTTCACATACATGAGCCCCCAGGAAACATAAAACCCCCTGGCTTGTTTTTGTGGGTTTTCTGTTCCCAACATTCTCTCTAGCAAAAACTTTTTCTACCCACAAGGCTGTGGGATTTTTATAGAAAACACTTTCCTGCCTTGGGCCCCTAGCAGACGCAGGGAATTCCTGGGACACCCTTGACACCATCAGTGTACATTTCCCAGGATTTAGCCATGTCCCCTGCCTTGGTACACATTTGCTTCTTCTGTGGGACAATGGTCCTCTGAGGTGTAAGAATTGCAGAATGAGAGTTCATGCATGAATTTTGTATGCTGCCACCAGGTGGTGGCAGAGTAAATCAATAAAGAAAGCTCTTCCAACAAAGGTGTGTACTGTGAGCAGTTTGACCCCTGTCTCTGAGCCTCAGTGGCCTCATTCCCCTGGCTATTCAGCCAGTGGCCAACAACCTCTACCCCCTCCCAGCCTCAGGCCTCGCCTCTAGGCTTACCCTAGCTCCTCTCTATGAATTGGAATACTCCAGCCCCTCAGCCTCCCTGAGCTCTCCTCCCCCACCCCCTTGCCTTGCTCCAGTCCAGCCATAGTGCACATCTTGCTGTCCCTCTGCACTCATGCCGCTGTCTGGGGGCCCTTCTCATGTTTCTGTTCACGCATTGACAGTCAGCGCAGGCATTTCCACCTCCTCCAGGAAGTCCCCCTAATGGCCACTCTGCCTGTCTCTGACTGAGGCAACCCCCTAGGCCCCAGACACTCCCTATTACTATAGCCTGGTCCTCCAGCAGCCCCCCACTCCAGCTGGAGACACAGAGCTGGAAATGACACCCCCCCCCAGCCCTGAGGGACAGGGTGGAGCTCCTTGGACAGTTCTGGGAAATGTCTGGGGTGACTCCTTTTCCAGATGATGAAACTGGGGCACAGAGATGGGCAGCAGCTTGCCTAGGGCCACAGCAGTGGGACTGGATTAGAACCCATGTTTGTGGACATGGTCGGGGGAGTGAGGCCCACTGTGACCTGGGCCCTCCACCGGCCTCCAGGCCTCAGCTCCAAATCTCCATGCTGAGTCTGGGGTCTGAGGACTTGTATGCTGGGGACCCTCTCCCCCATGACTGCTCATGTGGGAAGGACAGACAAGAGCCAGGGGGGAGTTTCAGCTTTTATTGGCACCAGCCTCCCATCTCTTTAGGGCTTGCTGTCTGTCCTCAGCCCCGGGGGCTCTTGAGTGGTGGCTCAGGGGCTGTCCTCAGCCCCTGCACTTCTCAGCACAGACTGAATCCAGTCCACATAGAGGGACACACGAGCAAAAAAGTCCGGGTACTGGCGGGTGGCACATTCCCGGATCAAGAAGGAGTCCACGGCTTGCAGGATGCTGTCACAGATCAAGGGGCCTCCTGAGTCCCCCTGGGAAGAGTGGGGACAGGTTGCTCAGTCACCCAGGATGTGGCTACTTCAGGGAAACTGTG
Organism: Craseonycteris thonglongyai; assembly: GCA_004027555.1. Taxonomy (NCBI): domain Eukaryota; kingdom Metazoa; phylum Chordata; class Mammalia; order Chiroptera; family Craseonycteridae; genus Craseonycteris; species Craseonycteris thonglongyai. Next base: position 39,653 of record PVKE010003926.1, read on the forward strand.
GCTGGTGGCAACCTAATGCCATTTAGGGGTAAAATGTTTCCAGTCCAAAGTTTTCTTAAAGACACGTGGGTGACAGAGGGAGATGAGGCCACTCTGGAGGAGAGCAGGTGTTTATCAGCCTCCTGCTGTGGGCCTGAACCCCTGGAAGGAGGCTAGGTCACTCACCCACACCTTCCCAGGATCTGAGAGAGGCCCCAGGGTGGAAAAGTTCCCAGATGTCTGAGGGCCCGGATCTGACATGAGCACTGGCTCTGTGGCTGTGGGATCTGAGGCTCTTCCATACATCACCCTGTAAACCCTCATGATGGGTGTGCCACCTTTCCAGGCGCAGAGAACTGAAGAAGCACAGCCTGTCGCTGCTCAGTGAACAGGAGGTGGATGAAAACTGCAAGCCACTGCCCGCCCTCCTTCCCCTGAGTGGTCCCTGGAGCACCCACTCTGCTGCAGCCTCTAAGGAGGACCCTTCAGCTGTCCAACCATGGCATGGGGCACTGGGAGCCGGGCAGGTACGTACGAAGCAGATGCCAGCTTTACGACGGGGAACAAAGGTGCACACGTTCTGTGGCCGGCACAGGAAGGTGACCACTGTGACGTTGAGCTCCTGCAGGACATGGGGCAAGGGCTGATGGGTGCCCAACCTGCCCCAGCCCATAGCCAGGCACTGGGTGCCATGGGGCAGCTGCTGGTCCTGCTGGGGGAGTTGGGCCACTGCAACCTGAGCATTGAGGTTGGCTGCGCGGTCCAGCTAGAACAGAGTGAGGGTGGGCGAACAGTGAGATCCTGTCTGCAGACCCCACAGCCACCCCCTCCTTGCATCCACCCAAGTCCTGACAACCCCAAAGCACCTCCTCTGGGCCCTTGCACATGCTGTTTCCTCCGCCCAGCCCCCTCCCTCTCACTCTTCAAGTTCTACCTTGGGGGTCACCTCCTCCAGGGAGGAGGTCAACCTCCTGATTGACCCTCCAGACCCTGCCATGGCTGTTTTACATTCTCTGACACCATGGGCCTCCCCTTTGTAGCATATGTCACTGTGGCATGCATTCACTTACAAAGCACTTATTGAGTGCCAACTGTATGCTCTGTCCTCTGCAGAGCCCTTGGGGATCCTACCTCTGCACTCAGAGAGCTGAACTTTCATGGGTGGGAAAGGCCAGGAGGACGACAGGTGGATAGTCAAGGAAAATGATGAGATGGTAAACCATAAGTCAGGCTGTCGTTCCCCCTAGGGTGAGGGAAGCCCTTGCTGAGAAGGTGAGATTGGTGCGGAGGCTTTAGGTGAGGGGGTAAGAAGTAGGGTGGGGTTGGGCACTGGGAAGCAGGTGGTCCTGTGGGCTCAAGGGGCAGTGATTTGTGGGGCTCTTGTCTGAATGGCTCTGTCCCTATCAGGCCTGCTGTGTCCCAGGCTGTGTCCCATCTCCCACATGGGCCTGGCATACAGTGCTCCATACGTGTGTGCTGAGGCTAAATGACAGGCCCCACCCACCTACCTGCAGGAGGACAATGTCATTGAGCTTCTGCTCAGGATCATAGTTGTTGCTGAACTGGCGAGCGATGGAGAACCTCTGCTGGCTGGACTCAGCGTTCTGCAGGTTGTGGGCCCCAAGCACCACCTCCACCAGGGCAGGGTTTCTGAAGGATCAGGGCACTCACTGTTTGGCCCCCTGTCCCCCATTTCCCTAACCCCATGGGAATCCTGAGGCCCAGGGTACAGCCCCCTTGGAGACACTTCCCTCGAACCCAGACGCAGGGCCACCTTCCCCCTCTGACCCAGACGCAGGGCCACCTTCCCCCTCTGACCCAGACGCAGGGCCACCTTCCCCCTCTGACCCAGGGCAGGGCCAGCTGCTCACTCACATGTTCTGCAGGCAATGGGCAGCAGTCAGCACAAACCTCGGGTGAATCAAGGTGCCCCCGCAGAAGTGGCCTTCCATCATCTGCAGAGATGCCATGTAGGGCCGCGAGTGGGGCTCAGCTTCCCGGCCACCCACGATCTTTGCGGCCTGTGCTGCATCTAAGGAAGTTGGATCTCAATGGCTGTCACCTGTCCTGGCTGGGCCTATCCCTACCTACCTCCCTGTGAGGGAAGCACTGGGTTTTGCCCATTTTACAGATGGGGAAATTGAGTGAAATATCCCAGAGCTCCCCCTTGCTTTCCCTCACTCCCCTTGAGGCATTCATCCCAAGCAGCGAGTGGGTCCTGCCCTGGTCCTGCCTCAGTTTCTCCATCTGTAACATGAGGGCTTTAAGCAGGTCTTTGTGGGTGGACTGTCCCCAGAATCAGCTGGGTTGGAACAGTTGGATGGATGGACATACGACCCCACTCACAGGTCAGCAGTGTGGCCAGCAGAACCAGGGTCAGAGCAGGGTTGGAGGGTCTATGGCTTTGGGTCATGGTCGGGTGGAGGCTCTGAAATCCCCCTGCCTGCTCCTCTTATAGCCCAACAAGAGGAAGCTGTTGGGTTGCTCCACACCTGGGCTGGGCATCCCCATTTCCTCCTTCCAACTTTGGGGCCACAGGGAACTGGGGGTCAAGTCACACTCCAGGAGGATGTGGGAATGTTGGGTTCAGGGTCCTAACTCCCTTGAAAATATGAAGCTGCCTCTCACCCATCCCATTCCTGGGTCCCCAGGACAAGAGGCCAGATGACACAGCACACATCCCACCCTCCAATCTTTCCCTCATGGGGTCCTTGAAGCTGTAGAAAAGCAGATGGGGTCCACGTGTCCAGGCATTGGGATGAGATCCACTCATGGGGACTGGAAAAGTGACAGGAAGGGCACTGGGAACCATACAGCTGTGTGCCCTTGGGAGACCTATAAGAATTCACTGTTCCCTCTAAGGCAGTTTTCAAACAGCCTGTTGTGCCCCTAGGTGACACTGGGCCATGTCTGGGGACATCTGTGGTTGTCAGGACTGGACGTGCCCCTGGCATAGAGTGTGTGGGGCCAGGAATGCTGCCCAATCCCCCACAGTGCCCAGTATGCCCCCCCACCCCAGAGAAACACTTGGGCCCAGTGTCCTTGAGGCTGATGGGGAGAAACCTTAGTTAATTATTTGGGGAAAATTGAGTTCATTCCCTGCTCACAGGAGACACCAGAATAAACTCCAGTGGCCAGGATAAACCAGGTGGTCTGAGCATCTGAGTCACCTCCTCCTCCTTCCCCACACTCAGGCTGTGTATTCAATATGTGTACCCTCCTAGGACCCGAGACAGGTGGTGACAGCAGTCTCCTGGGTTCAGTGCAATCCCTGATCCAGGGGCTAAAGGAGAGAGACGCTGACACTCATCACAATGTGGATGGATCTTGAACACACGGTGCTCAGTGAGAGAAGCCAGACACACAAGGCCACCCAGTGTGTGATTCCATTTATGTGAAACGTCCAGAACAGGCACAGCCACGGATTGGAAGTGGGTTAGCAGTTGCAGGGTTGGAGTGAGGGGAAATGGTAGGGGGAATGGGGCTTCCTTTTTGGGGTGAGGGAATGTTCTGAAACTAGATGGAGGTGGTGGTTACATTATAAAGGCATCAAATGCCACTGAATTGTTAAATGGGCAAGTTGTATGGTTTATAAAGTATATGTCAATAAAGCTTTTAAAAAGATTAATTTATTTTACTGTTATTTTTTATTGTTTGAGATAAGGTGAGAGAGAAGGGGAGGGCCCACAGCAGTCTCCACAGTTGTACATCATTAGTTGTGACATAGTTTTATTCCACACAGGTGGATGTGGGGCTGCACCAGGTGGGAACCAAACTGGGGCCTCTCCCATGGGAGGTGAGAACCTTCACTGCTGAGCCATCCTGGCGGTTACCAGCTGCACCACAGTTCAGCATATGGGTTTGCACCGCAGGATTCCATCCCTGGACCTCGCAGTTGCAAAGCAAGTGCTCAACCTGTTGAGCTATCCTGGCATTCCCTTAATAAAGCTTTAACCAAAACAGAAAAAGAAACAGACACAAGCCCTGCTAGATGACACACGCACCAAGGGGGGGATGGTCCAGGGGTTCCCTCGCCAGGCACTCTGCCTCAGGTGTGCATCACTCCACCTGGGGGCAGGGGGTCGGAGGGAATGGGGGATAAGAAAGCTCCTGGCTGGGGCAGTAGCAGGGTGGTGGGGAGGGAGAAGCGTGATTGTAACAGGGAGGGAACCCTCTGGGGCCTCTGGGGGGTCAGGCTGGTGGGTGGAGGGGAAGTGGGGGCTGAAAATTGTGGCCTGGGCCCCTTCCCACTGTAAGTGTGGGTGGTGCAACCAGCAACGGCCCGAGGAAAGGTAAGTAGCATGAGTGAGCTGGTGGGGTCACCAGGATGGGGGTGGGTGTAGAGGTGAGAGTTGGGGGGATGTGAAGGGAAAGAGAGGGAGCAGGACCCAACATGTAGTGTCTATGTCTGTCTTTCCTTTTTGTCTTCTCTCCTTAAAAAAGAAAAATAGGGGAAGCTGGGATGGCTCAGCAGGTTAAGCGCTCGCTTTGCAGCCCGGGAGACCAGGGATTGAATCCGGTCCCAGCCCATGCGGACCCACATGCTGAGCTGGGGTGTGCCCCCAGTTCAGTTCTTGCCGGGGCCTATGTGGGAGCCCCCAGCCCAGTTCCTGCCCTGCGCAGCCCCACACCCACCTATGGAGTGAAACTATATGGAAAACTAATGCTGTCAACTATGGAGACTGCTCTGGCGCCCTCCCCCGCCTTCTCTCTGTCTCTCTCTGTCCTTTCTCTCTGTTAAAAACCAATAAAAATAAATCTTCAAAAAAAAGAAAAATACTCTTTTCTTGAGTGTATTAGTGTGGGGGTCTCCAAGCTGGAGGACCATATGTTCTTATTTATTTTTATTTTTATTTTTGACAGAGAGAGAGAGAGATACAGAGACAGAGACAGAGAGAGAACTGAACTGGGGGAGCTCCCAGTTCAGCACATGGTTCCGCACGGGCCGGGGCCGGGATTCGATCCCCAGTCCCTGGCGCTGCAAAGTGAGCACTTAACCCACTGAGCCATCCCGGCTTCCCCAGGACCATATGTTCTTAGACCCTAATGCCCCTTAGGCCTCAGTTTCCCCATCTAAACAATGAGCAGACTTGACCTATCTAAGCCTCAGCTGTGGCCCCTGGACTGATCTGGGCCCCTGAGCTGCTACTGACATTTCTCTCTGGGTCTCAGTCTCCCCATCTGTGAAACTGGTTAACGGCAATGCAACTAACCTTAGTGATAGGTCAGTCTGGGTGAACACTGGGGTCTCCTTGGGTCAGAGGGTGACATTGGGGGCACCAACACTCAGGGCAGAGGGCTGCGAGGTCCCATAGACCCTGACATCACACAGCTTGAGGCAGAGCTCTGGCCCCCTTTGTAGAAGCCACCGTCAAGGTCTTTGTGAGCCCCAGTGCACATGGCATCTATAAGCATCAGACACCAGGCGATTTGTGGCCCATTTCATGATCTAGGGGCAGAGTTCAAGACTCAGATCAACAACACTAAGGCTCAGCTAGAATGTAGTGCTTCTTCCAGCACAAACAGGTGTTCGGATCTTCTTTTTTTTCTTTTTTAAGATTTATTTTATTGTTTTTGACAGAGACAGAGAGAGACAGAGAGAAGGGGGAAGGCCAAGAACAGTCTCCATGGTTGTGTCATCAATGTTCAACATGGTTTCATTATGCCTCCTCGAGCCAGAGGCCAAACCAGGGGGCAGGAACTGAACTGGGGGCCTCTCACATGGGAAGCACACCCCAGTTCAGCATGTGGGTCCACAAGGGCCAGGACCAGAACTCGATCCTCCGTCCCCAGGGCTACAAAGCTCGTGCTCAACCTGCTGAGCCATCTCGGCTTCCCTAGTCTGCTCTTTAATTTATTGTTAGCTTTTAAGTTAAATTTCTTCCCTCACCTGATCCAAGCATCTAAAAGACATGTAAAAAGTCTCCACCTTGGGGAAGCCGGGATGGCTCAGTGGGTTGGGCGCTTGCCTTGCAGCCCCGGGGTCTGAGGATTGGGTCCTGGCCCTGGCCCATGCGGACCCATATGCTGAATTGGGAAGTGCCCCCAGTTCGGTTCTCGCCAGAGCGAGCTTCCCATGTGGTAGGCTCCTGGTTTGACCCCTAGTTTGTGGGGTGGGCGTGTGCCTCCCATGCAGGAGGCCCCAGGCCGTGTTCCCACCCTGCATGGTTTTCACCCATGTGGAATGAAGCCATATCAAAAACTGATGATGAACAACTATGAAGACTGCTCTGTGCCCTCCCCCTTCTCTCTGTCTCTCTCCATCTCTGTCTCTCTGTGTCAAAAACAATAAAATAAATCTTAAAACAAAACAAAACTGGGGAAGCCGGGATGGCTCAGTGGGTTAAGCGCTCACTTTGCAGCCCCGGGGACCGAGGATCGAATCCTGGCCCTGGCCCGTGCAGAACCATATGCTGAACTGGGAGCTCTCCCAGTTCAGTTCTCTCTCTGTCTCTGTATCTCTCTCTCTCTCTCTCTCTCTCTGTCAAAAATAAACAAATAAAAACAAACAACTGTTTTCACCTCACCCAAGTGAACTACTGGTTCTCCTGGTTTCTGGGTGCTTCAACCTGCAAAGGAGACACACACACACACACACACACACAGAGCTCCTGGGTTGTCTACATGTCCACATTCTTGTGAAGACCCCTTGGATAAATGAACAAGGTGCCTCCACCTTTTACACAGCTGTGTAAGGAACCAGACTTTGTGCATTTTGTGGTCTCCTCCTGGGGACACAGTGTTGTTTTCAGTCTCTTCCTTCTAGCCAGGTGGCAGGAACTATCCTTGCACCTTTGTTTTCCACATAGTGAAAAGTGACAGATGGGGCAAACTCTGGGGTGGCACTGCTGGCTTAGACACCCCACACGTACCCATACCAGGGGGTTGCCCCAATGACCTGTCCACCAAGGCAGAGGCCCATAGTGTTGTCAAAAGATAAGACTTTTGCAAGTCTCACAGGTTGGTTAGGGTTAGGGTTAGGGTTAGGGAAAAAAAAAAAAGTCTCACAGGTTGGAAGAACAGTATCTTCAAGGAGGTTTGCTCACATTTCTCATATAATGAGTTAAGGTATTTCTGTGTCTTCAAGATTCCTCTGGGGGAAACTGGGATTGCTCAGCAGGTTAAGCACTCACCTTGTAGCCCTGGCGAGTCCTGGTCCTGGTCTTAGCCCCTGTGCAGACCCATATGCTCAACCAGAGTGTGGCCCCCAGTTTGGTTCTTGCCAGGGCAAGCTTCCCATGTAGGAGGTCTCCAGCCAGGCTCCTGCCCTGCACAGCCCTGAGCTGGCCTGTGGAATGAAACCATGTTGAAAAATGATGACATATGACTATGGAGACTGCTCTGGGCCCTCCCCCTTCTCTCTGTCTCTGTCAAAAAAAAATAAATCTTAAAAAAAAAAAGATTCTTCTGTTTTCTTTGCTGTGAACTGGCTGTTTATGTACTTCATTCACTTTTATACTATTGGACTGCTGTTCTTTTCTTATTGATTACAAATGCTCCCCTCCATTTTTTCTTCTTTGTTTTGCAGATGCCCTTTATATATTAGATTTATTAAAATCACATTTTAAGGGAAGTCGGAATGGCTCAGTGGTTAAGCACTCACTTTGCAGCCCTGGGGACTGAGAATCAAATCCTGGCCCCGGCCTGTGTGGACCCATATGCTGAACAGTGGTGTGTTTCCCATGCAGGAGGCCCCCAGCCCAGTTCCAACCCTGCAAGACCCCCGCCCACCTGTGTGGAACAAAACCATGTCTAAACTGATGATGTGCAACTGTGGAGACTGCTCTGGGCCCTCCCCCTTCTCTCTGTCTCTGTCAAAAACAATAAAATAAATCTTAAAAAATATATATACCTTTAGACATATAATTATGTAATGTAATGATGTACTCGTATTTAAATTTTTATTTAAAATCTTAGTTTAATAAACTGTATCATGTAATATGTAATTATATTTACATACTATTTTCATTTAATTATACCTCTTATTTAATAACATTATATTTTAGTTCTTTCTCTGTTAGGTCCATTAGCCTTCTGTAATTCAAGTGGTAGTGTTTGGTCAGTGTCCTGCATGTGCCTTTTGACTTTTGCTGCACGATATATTCTCTACTGATATGAGAGATGGTTGAGGGGGCCCGACCTTCCAGCTTTGGGTTCAGAGCCCACAGTGGTTGTGTGACATCAGGTGAGTCACACAACCCTCTCTGAACCTGTGTTCCCTCCGTCATCGGTTCTCAGAGAGGGGCGGCCACTGGGCCTGTAAATGTTCTGAACGCCAGCCTCCAACCCCTGCTGCCCTGGAGAAGCAAAGACCGGGTGCAGAGGAAAGAATGGGATGGCTTCTTTATTAGAGTTGCAACCATACAGATGCAGGATGGAGGTCAGAGGTGGGGGTCGCAGGCCCCTCCATGGCTCCACGGGTGAGGGGTTTAGAATGGAATCAACCCAATCTCAGAAGAGTGCCACACGGGTGAAGAAGTTGGGGCTCCTGCCACAGGGCTCCACGGAGAAGGAGGCCACACGGTGAGCCAGGCTATTACAGACAAGGGGGTGCCTGGACACCCTAGATGAGTGGCAGAGAATTCAGGGCAGCCCCATGCCCACTCCCCTCCCCCCAGACCTGCCAAGCTGTTGGCTGCCCACAGAACTTCAGCCTTTCTCTTGCAACCCCCAAATCTTGTTCCAACCCCACATGTCCTTGTAGGTTATTGTGAATGAGTTTTTGAGCGGTGCTTGTTATGTTCAACCCCTCTTGCTTGCTCTAATCTCTCCCATGGCTCCCTAGTGCTCCAGACTCAGGACAAGGTCCCCAGCTGGGCAATGTGCCACCACAGTCGGGTCTTGCCCACTCTCTACTACCAGGGATCCAATGGGAAGAAGGACCCCCCCCCATCTTGATATTCCTCTAGATCTCCTAAACTCTGCAGCTGTCAGGAGAGTCCTCCTAGACCTGTCTTCCTGCTTTTGCAGGCCCCACCCCCACCCCTACCAGGAGGCACCCAAGAGTGATTACCCCACTTCCCCTGCTTTTCCTGCCTCCCTAGGGTTGGCTGTTGGTGGTCACCTTTCAAAACCAGATTCCCAACTGCCGCTCAGACTGCACCTCTGGCTGGCCAGGAAAAACAAGGCTGGTTCACCACCAGGGCAGAACAGACAGCCCTGGTCAGCAATTCACATTGGGTGGCCTTGGCAGGAGCCCTGGCTATGCTCATTACAGGTGAGGGAACTGAGGCCCCAGTAGGGTTCCAACCCTCTAGAACTCATTGTAACAGCACAATCTTTTTTGAAAAACGTGGAGGTGAATCTTTTTGGCCACAGCCAAAGGGGGATGGAGACCAAGTGCAAGCTCAGCAATGCAGCCCCACCCCCACCTCTAATTAGACACAAGTAGGGACTGAATGTCCTGTCTACCTCAGTTCCCAGTGACTGTGCAGAGCCGCGTATACCAATCAAAGATGGTGATCAAGTAAGCCGAATAAAATACTGCTGTTCGGGGTCTGGCAGCGTTGGTCAGTGATTTAAGTTCACCGAGCCTCAGTTTCCCCAGCTGTAAAGTGAGAGTTTGGCAAGTCCCTACCTCACAGGGCTGTGCGGTAAGGAGGGAATGCCTGCAAATAGCTAGTGCTGCCTACATGCGCGTCCAAAAATTCACCCCTCCCCTCGCCCGCACCCCGGGGCTACCGGGCCGTGCGCCCTGGCCTGCGGGGGTCTGGACTGGGCGCCCGAGGGTGCGGAGCGAGGGGGTGCAGAGCAGAGTGGACCTGGGAGTGGGGAAGGCTAGCCCCCTCCCAGCTTCTTTGTCTTCCCATCTCTCTGCGCCCAGGGAGCTCGCCATGGAAACGTGCGCGGGCGAGCGGCGGCCACCAGGGAGGGGACAGAGACACGGGGTGGGGGCGTCGGAGATAGGGAGAGACCCGGAGAGACGCAGAGATAGCCGGAGACCCAAGCACCCAGACCCTCGCCCCCGCGCCCAGCACTGATGGAGCTCCCGAGGCCCAGCCGGGAGGAGAGGAGACCCAAGACCGCAGTCCTAGCCCGCCCCCAAGGGTCACTGGGAGCCCCGAGACCCAGAGACGGAGGAGGCGGGCACCGCACGCTGGGGGCCTGGCCAGCACGCGGACGCGAGCGGCGTCCCGGACGCGCCGAGACAAAGAGCCCTCGCGCGTCCAGGCAGCGGCGGGCAGGGGTCTCCGGGCCGGGAGGAGCCCCCTCCTCTCTCTCCTCCGCCCTCGCCGGGGAGGGACCGCGCTTTGTGCTCCGCGCTCGGCAGCCCCCGCCGCCGCCGGCTCCGCCCTCCGAGCGCCAGCACGCCAGGTGAGGGGCCTGCGGGTGGAGGGCCCGGACCCCACCCTTCTCTGGCCCCCCGCTTCTGGGTTCTCCCGGACGCACCCCCTGACGTGGGGGATCGCGGCGGCCAGGAGACCCCTAAGCCAGGCCGGCTCCGCCCTCTTTGCCGAGACCTTCCCGACTCCCATTCGGGTGTGGGGGTGCCGCCACCCGGATTGTTTGGCAGAGCCACAGCGCACAGGGAAGGCCGCAGGGAACACCTCTCTCCTCTGGCCTCAGTTTCCCTGGGCGGTTCTTGCCTGTCCTGCCTGCCCCACCCTGGCCGGCGCCCAGCATCGGGTCCCTGCCTACGACGCCTCCCGTCCTCCAGCGCGGCTTTGTCCCCTCCAACTACAGCCTGTGACGAGCACGGCACCATGATCTCCATCAAGGAGAAGAATAAAAGCCCCAAGGACAGCATGACGCTTCTGCCCTGCTTCTACTTTGTGGAGGTGAGGGGGGGTCGCTCCGGTGGGGGCCGGCCGGAGCCCTCAGCTCTGCCCGTCCTGGGGACCCCAACGCGGAGGGACAGGGGCCGGCACATCGCGGATCACCCACTGTCCAGTGCAGCCAGCGTGCCCGGAGGTAGGGGTCAGAGGAGCTGGGTTCTGGAGCACAAGTAGGAGTTCGAGGTGCTGCAGGGTGTTCTGAGCTTCCCACACAGCCTGGGCCAATGCTAGGAGGTGAGGCCTTCAGTCTGGGGTTCAGGCTGGTCGCTCACCTGGAGGGGCTGGAGCACAGCACTGGAGGCCGTACCCGGGCTGCACTGGCTGAGAGTGCAGGGTCTTCTTCCAGCTTTCAGGCTCTAAAGCCCGAGGATCCTAGTTCAGATCCCTCCATTGCTGATGGTGCTGGCTGGTGCACTTCCCCTCACCTTTCTGCTAGAATAGGCCAGGCATAGTGACGGCTTAATGAGTGTTTAAAATGTAAAAGAATAAATGTTGCCACCTGGCACCCCCACTTGACATGCCAGCAGTCACTCAATAAATGCTCCTTGCACAAGCCTGTTTCCTACAAAACAGACTTTGGCTTTTCCCCTCCAAGAGCCCCCCGCCTGCTCTTCCCACTCTGTCCCAGCCCTGACCATGCAGCTAGGGCTGTCGTAAGGCTCAACACAAGGCGCGAGTTCAGAGGGGAGCCTCTTTTTTTTATTTTTAAATATTTATTTTTATTGTTTTTGACAGAGAGAGAGAGAGATACAGAGACAGAGAAGTGGGAGGGCCCAGAACAGTCTCCATAGTTGCACATCATTGGTTTTTCCACATAGTTTCATTCCACAGGTGGGCGGGGCTGCACAGGGCAGGAACTGGTCCGGGGTCTCACCCCGGTGAGAACTGAACTGGGGGCACTCCCCAGTTCAGCATATGGGTCTGCAGGGACTGGGGCCGGGATTTGATCCTTGGTCCCTGGGGCTGCAAGGTGAGCACTTAACCCACTGAGTCATCCCAGCTTCCCCAGAGGGGAGCCTCTTGTAGGCCTCATCTGTGTCTCAGTTTCCTCATCTGTAAAAGGGAGGTGGAGGCTTCCCAAGGCAGCCAGGCCCCACTAGACATCCCCATACTCTCCAGCCTCCACAGTGCCACCCTTGCCTGTTCCCTGTGGGTGTTTAAGTTTGAGATCCTTTGACCAAGAAGGGAGGCGTAGGACACTAGGAAGGTTTGCTTTCATCAAAAACCTCCCTCAGAATCCATGCTCAATGGCTGTTTTCAGCCCACATAAATGAGTGAATAACCTTCCTTGGGGCACCACACCTGCGATGTGGCCAAGAACGTCTCAGCTTTCCTAACCTCAGTCTTACTGTCTATACCTCATGGGTGGTATGAGCATATAGGACCATCATGTGTGTTGTATGCCCAACTTGGGGGTGGGGGGACACAACATGGTGTGTGGGAGACAGTTGCATGAATGACTGTCTGAATAAGTGAATTCATTCATTTGTTCACTCATTTGTTTATTCAGCATCTCCCATAGGCCAGAAGCCTATGTTCTCAGGGCTGAGTGGCAGGTTGGCACCTAGGAGTAAGGTGCACAGAGGAAATAAAGCCATGCAAGGGATGGAGAGACAGATGGCTAGGGAGGGTTCCTCTGAGCAGGACCAGGGCCCCAGAGTGATGTCTAAGGTTGTCCACCCATCCCTGAGGGGAATAGCCCAGAGGCAGGAATGTATTTGCTGTCTCTAAGTTATTCAAGATGGCAAGGCAAGCAGGAGGGAAGAAACAGATGAGCAAAGTGGGTGGGTTGGTGATAGGTAGGTGGATGATGGCTAGATGATGGATAAATGGATGATAAATGGATGATGATGAGTAGATGGATGATGGATGGATGCATGGATAATGGAATGGGGGTGATAGGTGGATGGATGATCAGGTGGGTGAATGGATGGAAGTATGGATGATGGATGAATGGGGTGGCTGGCTGGCTGGGTGGGTGAAGGGTTTAGTGGGTGATGGAGTGGGTGGTGGGTAGAAGGATGGATGATAGAAGAGTGGATTGATATAGATGGGTGGGTAGGTGAATGGATGAGTGGGTGATGGAATGGGTGATGGGTGGATGAATGGACAAGTAGGTGAATGGATAGAAGGATGGATGGGTGGATGGGAAGAAGGAAGGAAGCATGAGTGGGTGATAGATGGGTAAATCATGGATGGATGAATGAATTCATGGGTGTAAGAATGGCTATGATGGATGGACGGACCATGGATCCTACATAGATGGGTGGGTTACTGCATGATGGATAAACCAATGAATGGGTGAACTGTAGCATGGAGAGGTAGGTGGGTTCGGTGAATCAGATGGGACTGAATTAACGAACAGAAGACTCAGTGAGCGAGTGTGGTGACACTGGCCAGCTGTCTCCCTGCAGCTGCCCATTGTGGCATCCTCCATTGTGTCCCTGTACTTCCTGGAGCTGACTGACCTCTTCAAGCCAGCCAAGGTGGGCTTCCAGTGCTACGACCGCGCACTGTCCATGCCGTATGTGGAGACCAACGACGAGCTCATCCCTTTGCTCATGCTGCTCAGCTTGGCTTTTGCTGCCCCTGCGGCCTCAGTAAGTCTCTACGTCTGGGGACCTGGGCTGGGCTGTGAGCCTGGGGTGAGGTGACATGGCTGAGCCACCTCCTTGTTGGTAGATCATGGTGGGAGAAGGCTTGCTCTACTGTCTGCAGTCACGGCTGTGGGGCCGTGGAGGGGGCCCAGGTGGGGCCGAAGGTAGCATCAACGCCGGTGGCTGCAACTTCAACTCCTTCCTGCGGCGCACTGTGCGCTTTGTGGGTGAGTCGCTGTGTAGCACCTCAACCCTGCCCTAATCTGGGCCCAGGGTGGGTGCCCCTGCTCCCCCACCGCCATGACCCTCCCACCCGCAGGTGTCCACGTGTTTGGCCTGTGTGCCACAGCTCTGGTGACTGACGTCATTCAGCTGGCCACAGGCTACCATGCACCCTTCTTCCTGACGGTCTGCAAGCCCAACTACACGCTGCTGGGCACCTCATGTGAGGCCAACCCCTATATCACACAGGACATCTGCGCAGGTCATGACACCCATGCCATCCTGTCCGCACGGTGAGCTGACCCCAAGTCCTGTCCCATTGAGTCTGATGGGGAAACTGAGGCTTTGGGTCTTGAATATGGCAGGCTCACGTGGATGTCTGTTACAGGAAGACCTTTCCATCCCAGCATGCCACACTATCTGCCTTCGCTGCAGTCTATGTGTCCGTGAGTCCTGCCCACCTCCAACCCAGGCTCAGGCCCTGCCCCCTACCCACCCCTGGGCACTCCACCCCACTGGCCCCACTTACACTAGCCCCACCCACCCACCCAGCTCCCCAGCTACTCTGACGGCCCACCCCACCCCCAGATGTACTTCAACTCAGTCATCTCAGACACAACCAAACTGCTTAAGCCCAGCCTGGTGTTCACCTTCGCCATCGCTGCAGGCGTCAGCGGCCTCACCCAGATCACGCAGTACCGCAGCCACCCAGTTGACGTCTACGCTGGCTTCCTCATTGGCGCTGGCATTGCTGCCTACCTGGTGAGGGTCTGAGGGGGTAGGAACAGGCATCAAGGCCTGGCCCTGCCCTGGGTGACTGTAATGAGTCTTATTCCTTGGAATGCTAGAGTCAGAATCTCCTGGGTTCAGACTTGTCCCATGTGCAGTGAGTGACCTGAGGTGGGAATTAGCTCCTTTGGGAAGAAGGTGGACTGACCCCTTTGAATTCTCCACTGAGGGCCAGGCCTCCCTCCTCAGGCTATGCCAAGTCTGTGCTTAGTGGGGACCCTGGTCTCCTGCTGCAAGATTCACAGCCAGCACTGTCTCCCTCCTAGGCTTGCCATGCGGTGGGCAACTTCCAGGCCCCACCTGCAGAGAAGCTACAGGTCCTTGCCCCTGCCAAGGACGCACTGCGGGCCCTGACCCAGCGGGGTCACGACTCAGTGTACCAGCAGAACAAATCCGTGAGCACTGATGAGCTGGGCCCTCCAGGAATGCTGGAGGGTGTGCCACGGCCTATGGCCCGTGAGAAGACCTCCCTGGGCAGCCTGAAGCGGGCCAGTGTGGACGTGGACCTACTGGCCCCGCGCAGCCCCATGGGCAAGGAGAACATGGTAACCTTCAGCCACACACTGCCCCGTGTTAACACGCCCTCACTTGATGACCCTGCCCGCCGCCACATGACCATCCATGTGCCTCTCGATGCCTCACGTTCCAAGCAGCTCATCAGCGAATGGAAGCAGAAGTCACTGGAGGGCCACAGCCTGGGGCTGCCCAAAGAGGCCAGCCCGGGGCACCTGCGGGCACCTGCTGAGCCAATGACAGAAGAGGAGGAGGAGGATGAAGGGGAGGGAGAGGAAGAGGGCCCCACCCCACCCTCGCTCTACCCTACTGTCCAGGCTCGACCTGGGCTTGGGCCTCGGGTCATTCTCCCCCAAAGGGCGGGGCCCCAGCCCCTGGTGCATATCCCTGAAGAGGGGCTCCAAGTGGCTGCCAGCCTGTCCCCCAAGAGCAGCGTTGCTGTTCGGGCCAAGTGGCTCATGATGGCTGAGAAGAGCGCGGGGGCGATGGCTGCGGCCTCCACCCAGCCCCGTGTGGCCAACCCACCCCGGCTGCTGCAGGTGATCGCCATGTCAAAGGCTCCTGGTGGGCCTGGGCCCAAGGCAGCTGAGACAGCCTCATCCTCTAGTGCCAGCTCCGATTCCTCACAATACAGGTCGCCATCAGACCGCGATTCTGCCAGCATTGTCACCATTGATGCACATGCGCCACACCACCCCATTGTACACCTGTCTGCTGGTAACGGGCCCTGGGAATGGAAGGCAGCGGGAGGCGGGAACAAGGCGGAGGGCGAAAGCAGCTATGAGCTAGGGGACCTGGCACGCTGCTTCCGTGTTGGGCCCAAACCGCCAGGTGTGTCCCCTGGCTCATCCATTAGTGATGCAGACCAGGAGGAGCCACGGTTCGGGGCTGTGGCCACTGTTAACCTGGCCACAGGGGAGGGGCTCCCCTCGCTAGGCGTGGCCGACGGGGCGATGGGGTCGGACAGCCAGGAGTCAACACTGCGGCGCAAGGTGGGCTGTCTGGCACTGGGTGAGCGGGAGGTATCTGGCCAGTCGGAGACAGAGGGCTACTATCGCAAGATGCAAGCTGCCTGCAGGTTCAAAGACTGAGCACCTGGGACCTTGCAGGCCGGTGGGGTGGGAGGGAGCATGGGGTGCTGGGAACGAGGGCTGAATGGTGCATTTGGGGCCCAAATAAATTCAGTGATTATCAAAGTCCTGGCTGCAGTCTTCTTGGTCTGAGGACCCAAGCTGGCCAGTCTGTGGGCCATTTGTCTGATGACTTGGGCCTGTGTGGTTGAAGGCCATCCACAACCAACAGGACAGGACACCAGGAGCAAGGTAAAAGATCCCATGTAGGGCACCCAAGAACCTGTAGACTTGGGAGTGATGACCAGTCTTTAATGCTTCCCTAGTTCAGGCACCAAGTGCACATCTCCCAGGAAGGCCACCGATGGGTGGGAGCCCACCTGTCCTGCAATACACCTCAGTAGCACTGCCCATGCGAGTCCTCCATGTGCCAAGTCCCTGAAACCCTCAAGTTTGAAGGGGGCAGATTTAATTCCCAGAAGTGACAGTGAAGACAAGCAGCCCATGAAGAGAGAATGGAATGTAGGACAGTTTATTCAAAGTCTACACACTGGCCATGACTTCTAAATCATGAACAGTGTGATAAACACCAATGTTGTAAAATTGCTTTAATTCTCTTCTCTCCACAATACAAGCCATCTGTGAGTAGTGGAATGTGCTGTGCTCCATTACAATACTGAGCCTGTTAATTGCTGGTATCAAAATATACATTTGTGTCACCATAAAAAAACAGCATTTGCTGCCCCTCACGTCTTACAACAGGTATAAAAAAAAAATTATAAATATTTACACCCTTCTCCCAACCCCAACACAAAAACTCAAAAGGGTCTTGGCCCCAAGGGAGGGGCCCACCAGCATGGGGTCTGCATACAGGGGAGCCCCTTGGACCTGGGAGTGCAGGACAATGGAGGGAGACAGCTTAGGCTTGAAGGCCACTGTCCCAACCTTCTGGGGCCCCAGTATTAGAGACAAACAAAACTTTGGTCCAAAATTTGCAGGAAAATAGAAACCCTGAAAGCTTAAGGCCACCCATCCTCCTAGACAGAGGACAGATCAAGATGTAAGGCATCTGGATGTCTCAGGTGGAAGCCTGGGGTTTTCTGGAAGAATCTGGGCTCCCAAGCTCCCCCACCCCTAGTGTTTGCCCTGGAAACTAGGTCCTGCCCTGCAACTTCATTACAAGAAATAAGTACAGTATACAAGGTCATATGAGGAAATTTGGATTACACTCATATCATTTATCTTGCTATATTAAAAGTTATTTAAAACTATCTTTTGCATATAAATGAAGATTAGGATATTTGGTCAACTGGAGATACTGTGAGGCACAGGTATGTTTGTGCACTGCATCCAAGCTCAACAGAGCACAAGGGGCTCCAAGCGGAAGCACAAGGTGGGGAGGATCACACGCTTGATTAGATGAAAAGGGTGGGGTGTATGCAGTCCCTGTGCTGTGACCTCCTGCCATGCCAGCCAGGCACATGATCCCTGCAAGAGGATGTCCTCTCAGCTCCCAAACCCCTATTCATTTGCTACCACAAGAAGGCCCTTTCCAGAGCAGCGTTTTTAAGGCACAAGAAAGCCAGTGGAGATTTGGGAGTGCCCACCCAAAGGCTACAGAAGGCACAGGTTGAGAGGCTGGCCTGGGGAGCAGACACTGCCCAAAGCCACCAAGAGCCTGTGGCCCCAAGGTGAGGTGAATTAGATTTAATTTTTTTAAAAACAGGTAAACCGATTTCTCTTTAAAAAAATAAAATCTCTGGTCTTTTAAGGTCACTTTAGCTGTTTTTAAAGTGGCTTTTTGTGGAATGATGGAAGTTGTCACTGGGTGCCCAGCAGGCTGGTGCTGGTGGTGGGGCCTAGATGGTGGACTTGGAGAAGGACACCCGCAGGTGGTGGTTCTCGCCCAGGTCATGGTTGTGAAGCTCAATGAGTGCCTGGATGGCCTCCTCCACCGAGCCCATTTGGATCAGTGCCATCTTCCGGTCCTTCCTGCAAGACAGGATAGGGGACATGAGAGAGAAGAGGGAGGGGCAAGGGACTATGTGGGCGAGGGAGGGGCTGGGCACTCACTGAAAGAACTTGAATCCTTTCACGATGCCTCCGTTGCTGGAGAAGAGAATCTTGAGGTCCTCCTCAGATATGGAGGGCCTGCAAGCAGAGCAAAACCCTGAGTCATGGGCCACATGGGGAAGGCCAAGGCCATGGCCATTCCCAAGAGATGTGGTTCTCTAAGACCCTCAGAGGCTGGGGAAGCCTGGGGGCCCAGAAGTAGGGTACAGCAGAGACTTGTGTAGACTACCCAGGAGAATTATAACACCCTCCCCCACTACAGGTGGGTGGCACATACGGTATGTTGGACAGGTGCAAAGTGGCCGAGGGTGGGAAAATGTTCTGGAAATTCTTGGAGCCTGGCTTCTTGAAACGGTGCAGGGGTGAGTTTCCATAGTCCTTGGTCAGGCCCTGGTCCTCCTGGCCCTCACGGGGTAGTTGCACATTCTGGTGTTTGGACAGTGTGATGCGCACTGGCTTCCCATGCAGCTTGTGCCCATTCAGGTGGCTCATGGCTGCAAAAGGGAGCCTGGTGACCCGAGGCTCTAGCTGATAGCCTCTAGCACACCCACCCACCCGGCCCCCCTCATGGCCCCTTACCTAGCTGGGCCTGGCTCCCATCGGCCATCTGCACCAGGGCATTCTCTTTCTTATTGAACAAAATCTTCACCCGCTGCACATCACCATACACACCTTTCAAAAATGCGGGGACAGGACACTAAGCCTGAGGCACATCACCGCCTCCCTCCACCAGCCCCAGCGACCCGCACACCCTCACAGGGCTGGCTCTTCCCGAAGCTTTGCTATTCTGCCTCTGGTAACCTGCGTCTAGTCACAGGGATGTTACTGGAAGGACTACCTTCAGCAGAGAAGTCGTAAAATCCAGGAAAGTTCAATTGCAAAGAGCCATCACTTTACATGCTACCAACACACTTAACTGTGAAAGCATGCAGGGCACTAAACCATGCGTGTCTGCGGGATCCAAATAAATACACAAACCGAAGGCAAACTGTACCGGGGCAGAACTGCAAACTCAGTACATCTTAGGGCGTAAAAATAACCTCAATTACATGAAAACAAGGTAATAAAAGTGTGAATGATAACATACCGAAAAGAATAAAGAGGCTTTGGGGTGTGACTCTCTTTAGAGGACAGCAGAGCAAGGCAGCGAGGGACAGGGAAAGGGAGAGGTCAGGGGCGAGTTGCCATCGTCCACCGCGAGGAGGCAGCCCGCAGGCGTGCAGGTTGATGGATGATGAAGTTGTCAGGATGTTAATATTCAAGGGCAGGTTGGTTTCCGGAGAGCAGGGTTTGAGGGGGAATTTTTTTTATTTATTTATGGTTTTGTTTTGTTTCAAGCAACAACAGGAAGCAGAAGGACCGTGCAGTCAGTTGGCAAAGAAATTCCGGATCAGAAAAAAAATTGGGAGAGGGGAAGGGGAGAAAAGAAAAAAGTAGCAAAAAACACAGGTCAGTAAATACATAAGAAAATTGGCAGTGTCCCCTCAGTCAGACCTATACACACAATAGTCACAGGGCCACCAGGAGCTGGCCAGGAAGCACTGGGCCACACAGCAAGCAGGAGACTCGTGCCTTCCGGGCTGGGCCCCAGAAGCATCTCCTGCTGACCGCCATGGCAAAGTCTAAAGGTTCACACAAGCATGAGGGGTGGAGTCTGTTAGTGAGGCTTCCAGAGCATCTAACTCAGACAGGCGCCGGCTGCCCCAGGCGAAAAGTCACAGGAGTGGTCAGACAGGTGAGAGAGTAGCCTGAGAGCTGGCTGAGCTTAATCTCATCTCAAGAGTTAAAGTGTTTTGAGCCTCGCTGACAGCACCCAAGCTCTCTTGGCAAACTCAGCCAGAGACAAGGCAGGTCAGCTATCCCAGGGATGGTGGCTCTGAATGGCAGGTGGCAGGAGCAGTGCAGGCCAGGGCCTCCCGAGCAAAGACACCCAGAGGCCTCTTCAGACAGGTTTGTTTGGCTCAACATGTTATAATTGCTTTCATGAGCCTGACTGTTTCAACTCTGGATGCTATGGAAGTGGGCACTCAAGGGCCAGGACTCCCAGCATGGTAGGACACAGGAGCAAAGTGGGGCTGACAGACAGCCTGCAGGGCTGGGGTGATGGGAGAACAAAGACCTGGGAGCACTAGTCCCCTTGTGCGTCCGAGATGAACAGCCTGAGAGCCACATACCTCGGGGTGGAGGTTGCTGACCAGCAGGACGGAATTGCCAGCGCCCCCTAGGCCAGGGATGGTGATCCGGCCTGCTGCAGCTGCAGCTGCAGCTGCCGATGGGATGGCCAGAGGGGCCAGGGCCCCGTGCACGTTGGGGACCGATAGGCCTGTGGAGGGAGAGGGGATTAAGAGATAAGCAGCAGCAACTGAGCTCTGCCAAGAGGGGGCATAATCCTGCCCAACCTCATGCAGGAGGCAGCAGAGCCTCACTTGGCCAGTCAGTCCAATAGCCCACTGGACTAGCCTCCTCCAAATCAGGCCATGCTGGGTCTGATGACCACATGCACCCACAGCACCAAGCCTTGGCTCCGGGGACGCATAGCTGGGTGCCTGGGCTGTGCGTGCATGCCGGTGCTCATCGCCATGCACACCACACACCAGGTTCATGATTATCACATGGGTGGGTTGGCAGCCCCCAGGAGGGTGGCTTGGGTGTGCCTACCCATGCCATTCTGCTTACCAGGCCACTCAAATTCACCTACTAGGGGAACAGCCCTCCAACCAGATGTACACATGTCCTTGGCCCAGTAGGTGGTCCAGACCAGAGACTATAGGGTCAGCAGGTTCTGTGCAGCCCTGTCCTACCACTGCCCTATCCACGCTTCTTGGGGGAGCCAGGGGCCCATGCCCAGGAAGGTGGGCTCCCCCCCGTGACTGCCCGTCAGCTCGTGTGGAGGCAGAGCGGCACAGTCAACATGGGACCCAGTGTTGAGTACCTGCAGCCTGAGGAATGGCAAAGGTGGGAGGGAAACCAGCTCCTGCGTACGGGGAAGCTGACATTATACCAGGTGCACCTAGAAACAAATGAGACACTAATCATTGCACCCACAGCCTCCCCACCGGGGCTGGGTGCAGGGGAGGCAGCATGGAACTCCTGGGGCCTGGGTACAGAGACTGAGCTACACGTCTTCGCCCCTTGTGAGACAGTGGTCCGTTCTGGAACCTTGCTGGCATCTTACCAAAGGCTGCAGCCATTGTCTGGTCCAGCGAGGGCTGGCTATCACCAGATGGCAGGTCAGGGCGGGTGTAGTCTCGACTCTTGTCATTGTTATACTTCACATTGAGGCTGGTGAGCTTGGAGAAGTCGATGCGGAGTGTGCAGCAAGCATTGTAGATGTTCTGACCATCCAGGGACTGTGGGGACAGGTTTTGAGTGGCTGGGACCCTGGGGGAATGGGTGGGTGGGGCTGGGACCCAGACACTCACCAGCTTGGCATGCTGGGCGCTCACGGGCTCAGCGTACTGCAGCAGCGCCTGGAACTGGTTGTTCTTGGTGAAGGTGATTATCTTCAGGACTGTGCCGAACTTGGAAAAGATCTGCCAGACAAGGACAGGTCAGCTTGTGCCTACCTGGCACCAGAATGGCACCGGTGACCGCGCTTGAGGAGCCTGGAGCCTGGGCCACACCTGGTGGAGCACATCCAAGGTGACTGGGTAGAAGAGGTTCTCCACGATGATCCTAAGCACGGGGCTCTGGCCTGCCATTGCCATCCCGGCATCCACTGCAGCAGCTGAGGCCGCCAGGGCCAGGTTCCCTGACTGGACGGAGTTCACGGCCTGTAAGGCAGCCTGGGCCCTTGCCTGGTTGGGCGAGCTATCTGTCTTCAGTTCCTTGTGATTGGAAAACTGGATGTAGATGGGCTGGCCGCGCAACACAGGTGTCACTGACGTGTAGTAGTTGACCATGGTGTTAGCAGCCTCCTCTGTGTTCATCTCAATGAAGGCCTGGCAAGCATGATTAGGGGCATGAGCTGGGCTCAGGGACCCCAGGAGCCTAATGCCTCCAAAGGCTCAGGGCCTTCCCAGGAGACATACATACCTGGTTCTTCCCTTTCAGCATTAGGAGGTTGGTGACCTTCCCAAAGGGCAGCCCCAGGGAGATGACTTCACCCTCAGTGACATCGCCAGGGAGCTTGCGGATATGGATCACTCTGGAGGGCACACCTGCACTTCTGTTGTCGCCTTTGAACTTCTTGCTGTCATTTCCATTTGCTGAGGAGTTTTATATGCCACTGAGCACCTCCCCCAAGCTCCCACTCAACAAGGACCCCAAATCAGTTTCCTCCCTGAAGGGGGGGGAAGCACAGTGGTTGCCACACCTGGTGTCCTCCCTAAGCTACCAGGGGAGTAATGCTAACATGTGACCTGGGGCTCAAGGTCACAAGCAGAAACACAGGAAACCCCATGGGTAGGCAGGGCCAGACAGCATAATGTGGGGGTACCTGTGGAGGCTGAGTTGCTACTCATGATAAAGGGTCCGTTAGTGACGCAGGCAGAGAAGAGCTCGTCTGATCCCCGCTGGAAAAGAAGTTATGCGCTGAAGGCTAGAGGTGGCCCTGCATCACGACTGCAGACCCAACCAACCCCCAGAGTGCGACAGTGTTGTAGTCCTGTCCAAGACAGCTCCTTTTCCCTATGGGACCCCCTTGGCCTTTTTCCCATCTCTATGGATAGGCCACAGGTCAGGTGCCCCAATGGCAGGCCCTTGGCTCATACCACCAGCCATGTGGGGCTCAGCCCGCCACCTCAAGACTGCCGGCCGTCTTCAGAACAAAGTCCCCTTGTCACTGTAGCCACTTGCTCGGCCTATTTTTCAGTGAGTTTGAGAACACCTGGGGAAAGCCGGGACGGCTCAGCGGGTTGAGCGCTCGCTTTGAGGCCACGAGGACCGAGGATCGAATCCCGGCTCCGGCCCAGGCAGGACCCACATGCTGAACTGGGGAGTTCCCACAGTTCGGTTCTCTAGCTGTCTCTGTCTCTCTCTCTGTCAAAAGTAAAATAGAAATAAATATGCACTGAAAATAAAAAATAAAGAACACCTGAGCTGTAGCATCGTCACTCACAGATGACCAGAAACACTACCTCTCCATGAGTGGGAGATGTTATCCTATGACTATCCAATGACCATGTAAAAGGTGCTGAGGGCAGCTCCAGGATTGCTCATCTGAGGGAGGGCTCCTGTCTAGCCCGTTTACTTTTCAGAAACAACTTTACTCCTGAGTGTGTCATTACATCAATCCCCCAATCATGTTAGACCGATCCTGTGCTCAGCAAGCAGGTGTCCGTCCTGCTGGGTGAGGCCAAGGGCAGCACAGCTCTCAAGGGGTGAGCTGGATGAGATTGCTGTCCCTAGTCTTGGAGACAAGACTCAGTCCCCACCCTAGGGATGGCCTGCCAGGAACAAGAGATTGAGCAGAGAGAGCAGGACCTGCTGGGGGATCCAGAGATATAGCTGGGCCTCATCATCCAGACCCCAGGTTAGGCAAGTAGCTGCAGAGGTCCTTGTCCTGGACCCCTTGGGTCAAAGTGTGGCTTAGAAGGGGCTCAAACCTATGTGGTGCTTAAAGCTGAGGGATGAAGTCAGATTGCTGTTTTGAGGGCTGGGGTCTGGCACGAGAGAGCAAACATTCTGCACCTGTCATGACACTGAGCTCTATGAGTGGATACACCACGCTTCAAAGCTCAGCCGTCAGGATAAAACCACCAGAGTACATCCCCAAGCCCCCAGAACCTCACAATGACACCAAGGACAGGCATGTACCCCACCTGTGTAAGCCATAGGGAAGTCCCTTCCTATCTCTGGATTCAGAGCCTTGACCCAGCCCCTGCCCCCTTTAGGTTCATAAAGGCCCCCTCCACCAGAACTCGACAAGGGCCAGGCACCGTGTACCTCCCATTTGTCAGTTTCTCCATCTTAAAAAGGGTATCATGACTGCTACTTTTGACTTTAAATGCCCCTAGTATTTTTTGGCAACTAGGATCGAAGTATAGGCTTTAACTAAATGTTTCAGTTGCTTTGGTTGTCAAGTAGCTTTTGGTCAAAGAAAAGCAAATTCCAGAAAAAATGTTTAAAAGTACACTGCTTGAGATAACAGAAAAAAGTAGCTAGTTAAGCACAAAACACTGATAGTTTAAACAATGGCGACTGTCAGTTATCTAGTTTCTGCTTTCAATGTCACAGATGCACAATTATGAGATATTCTGCAGAAACTTGGTTCTTTAATGCAGCAGCCCATGCTCTCACAGTCTAATTCTGCGTTGTTAATGTGCTCTCTTTG
Source organism: Craseonycteris thonglongyai (assembly GCA_004027555.1). Classification (NCBI taxonomy): domain Eukaryota; kingdom Metazoa; phylum Chordata; class Mammalia; order Chiroptera; family Craseonycteridae; genus Craseonycteris; species Craseonycteris thonglongyai. Next base: position 63,945 of record PVKE010003926.1, read on the forward strand.
TCAAGCAGGAAGCGATTAACTCCAGGGCCAAAAGAATTTTTGAGTTATGCAGGAGGAGGGAATATTCTCATGGTAGCTGCGACCAGCTGCTGGTGCTCAGGAGTCTGGTTTGAAAAGCATCATCTTTGTCTCAGTTCCCTGGAACTCCCTCCCCTTTTACTCCCTAGCCACATGAACACTCCCTATAGGGTGGGATCATTTCCTCGGAGCAGTGGCACTCTTGGCCCTAATCATTTTCCCACAGCAGATGGGCTGGTGTTCTCCTACATCTAGGGGGCAACTTGGCTATCCCACATTTCCCCTGCCATCCAGGACACAAGGCTAGCCTCCTAAGCAGCAGCCCCGTTTCCCAAGCAGAACATCCAGGTACAGGTAGTGACCAGTGGCTCCCAGGGGACGGCCCACTTGGATACAGACATCTGAGGGCAGAACCCTGTAGGCACATGGGCTGGGCCACATTAGGTGCTGAGGCCCGCAGGCCTTTTAACTCAAGCACAGCTGGACAAGGCTGTAGGGGATGGCCCAACTGCCTCTGACACCCACTGGCACCTCCCCCCATCCAAAGTCAAGCATGGATAAGAAAAGCCCCCAGGACCCTGTGCTTGCTACTAATGACACAGTGCTTCCTGCTCCCAAAAGCATCCAGTGGAACCTTTACTTTGTAATCACTAGCTCAGCATCACTAACCTCAATACCTCTTATAGTACAGCTTGTTCCGAAGCTGAGATGAAGGTCAACGGCGCCCCAACCCCCACACTGCTGCCCTCCTGGTGTGGCAGAGGACAGATAATGGGGCTGTGCTGGCAGACAGCCTTTGCTGTGTAGGACTGCAGGTAGGGGTATCCCCACTGGAGCTTCCCAGGTTCCTGTCCTGTGATCTGATTTTGAAAGCAGAGGTTCCCTGGGGTCCCTCTGAGGATAGCCTCTGGCAGAGCTGCTCTAGCTGGAAACCGGGAGCTAGAGGGATTACATGCTGCCAGACACTTTTCTATGTCTGGTGACAAATGCTTCAGATGAAAGTCTCCATCCCTTCTCCTGCCACCAAACAAACAGGTTTTATCTGCAAAGATTGGGATAGACAGTGTAAAGACAAGAGTCCACCTGGGAAGCCCATAGCCCAGGGCCTGGCCCCGTGACCCAGTGATGAAGCCCTCGCAGTGGACCCCCAAGTCCCCAGGACACCTAGGGGCACACACAGGCCTTGCCTTCAGCTGGAGAGAGGACCACCGCAGCCCCACTTCCTGTGGAGCCTGCCTGCCAGCGCTGCCCTTCCTGCAGCGCGAAGGGGTGCAGAGGCTCCACCTTCCTTTCTCTTGAAAAAAAGCTATGGGATTTCAGACAAGTTATCTGAACCTTGATGCCATCTGTACCCTCCTATTCCACCACCCACCACACGAAATGCCAGATTTTGACTTTTATACCAGACCAAAGGCACTGAGAACACTTTGGGCAGATGTCCTGTCAACCCCTCTGCCCATCCCAGGACTCTGCTAGGGCAGGGGGATCACCCCCCACAGCAGGACACAGCCTGGAGTGGCCTGGGCGGCTAGCAGAGGAAAAGGAAAAAAGCATTTAAAGGGTGACTGCCTACAAATCCTCTGCCACATACACACTGAAAATCATGGGCGCCCCAGTACAGAGGCGGAGCCAGACACCACAGAAAGAGTCAGCAATGCCTACCTTTGTACCAACTGCTATGTCTGGGACAATGCTGTAGGGAGAGAGAAAAGGAAAATGTTAGCAGGTATGCCCAGGACAGGCCCCCAGTGAGGGCCTCCCCCCTCCCCCGTACCCGGTACCCCCTCTGAGGCTCTGTTGTCCAGTAGGTTCAGGCTGGGGAGGGAAGTGAGCTGTGGTTCATTTAATCTCAATTTGAAAAGGAGCCATCGTTGTCCTCCAGGTCCCCTCCCTCCCAGCAGACCCCAGGCTCCGCCTCTAGGGCCCTCTCCACCAGAGGTCCAAAGACAAAAGGCAACTCCCCTTCAAAAGCCCCAGGAGGGACACTTGATGCTTGTTGTTAAGGTTCAAGTGCTGTTGTTTGCTTTCTAAAAACTTGAAATGCTTGGGGGAACATTTTCAAGCAGTAAGACCAGTGAGAAGACAATTCACAAGGCCCTGAGTTCAGAGCACCAGGGTGACAAGAAGGGGTTCTCAATGTTCAAGAAATGGCAGGATTCCTTGAGAAAGGGGGTGGCAGAGTAGAAATAATCAGATAATATTACCTCAAGTTACTCATCAACCTGGCTCCGCCTGACTGGACTTTCTCCCTGCCCTTGGCCCAGCTCGGAAGGCACGAAGAAACCATGGCTGCCGAGGTTCCTCATACTGCAGGCCTCAACTGCAGACTGGCTCTCACTGCACACAAAACCCACCAAGGGCTTCTGCGTAGTGAACGTACACTGGCAAGGTCCTCAATGACTCATGGAGAGGAACTCAGTCGGCAACGCCCCCCATCCGGTCACCTGGCCACAAAGGCCTAGTGGTCTGACTACAGCCTTCCATGATGTCACACAAAGATGTCCTCACCCAGTCAGGGAAGGTTGGGCTCAGAATGGGGTAGCCACCTTCATTATTTACTGGAGTTCTTCACTTCTGCCTTCTGGGAAGCAAGTTCAAGGTATCAACCCCCTCCCCAGGGCAGTGTGACTCCATTTGGGCACCGAGCCCTCCCCTAGGTCTGCCATCTGCACCTCACCTGCTCTTGCACTCTAGCCCATTAGCTGGGCCTTCACCTCTTCACTATAGATTATGGTTTAGTGTCCACAATTAAAAAAAAAACCTTATAGAGTCAAGAAAAAACTTTCCTGAAAAACTCAAAGAATGAAAAGCATGCAGCTTTCCCAGGGGGACTCACTGCTTCCTGCTCTCTGGGAAGGCCTCAAATACAGTTTTACATAAAATGACCCTTCTTGGAAAGGTTTTCAAACCTTCCAGAGAATGCAGGCCAAACAGCTCCAGGAAGGCTAGGCCTGGCTGCCCAGGTAACCACAACTCCAAAGAGGATGCAGATGAACTTGCTCCTCCCAAGCCACATCTGGGGGATGGAACATTCCCTCAAAAGCCCTTAAGCAGCACAATAGCAGAACTTAACCAGACAACTGAAGGAGCACTTTCCATCAAGATGTCCCTACAGGGCTAAGTACCTTCCGGCTTCGGAAGCGATTCTTTGGGGAGGCTCATCGAAGCCTTTAGCCAAAGGGGAAGGCGGACCATCATGAGATCATGTTCCTCACACTGCAGCAATTTTTCTAAAAGGCTGGATTTAATTCAGCCTGAAACCCATCATTTCAAACCCAAGGCATAGAGGCATGTGACCCTCTGGGTCTATTAACCACACCCCCAGGAGATCAGGCCAAGGGATTGACGGCTTTCAAACCTCCAGATTAACCAGAACTGCCTTTGCAATTTTCAATCTTTCTTTTGAAAAATCAGGAATTAACTCTCCCCCCCTTAAGGGGAAATGAAAAATGTTAGCCTAACACAAAAGATAAAAAGGCACTCAAAGTCAGTTTCATTTTTAACAGGTTTGATCATTTTTCCCCAGATCAGAAACATTTGAAATTAAGTTTCCAAATTGGGCCGACTAGCGTTTCTGCCAACAAATACAGCTTTGTGGCTTGGCCCTAAACCGCGACGTTAAAGCGAAGTGGGCCTCCGTAATTTGCTGGTCTGTTTAAGACTACAGTATCTTAAAACGCAAAATGAGATACAATTCTGGCAATAACTCCACTGCTCATTTCTCCCGCTCCAGCAACACACACGTCCCGAAGCCCTGTCTTAGAATCCTCTTTGCAAGTGGCAGGGTGCTAGGACGACTACACGACCCGAGGACTCCCGGAGTACAGTCGTTCTGGCCCACGTGAGTCGCTCCTAAAGATCCAAGGCCTGGGAACTCCATGTCCCACGGGGCCCACTCGTGCGTAAGTAACAGCCAGAGGCCCCAGGCAAGCGGGAACAAAGGGGGCGCGCAGGTCCCTCTCCAACCCGCTCCCAGCACAGGAAAAACTGGACGAGATGAGCGCCAGTCTTTTGTGGATAGCCCCGGGGTGCGGAGACGCCGCCCGCGCCCTTCCGGGCAGGAGGGCGGCGTCTCCTGGCCGCGCCCGAGACCGCCGCGGGCGGGGGAGGCCGAGCGTAGAGTCCGCGCGGCGGGAAAGGCCGCGCACGCGCACCAGAGACTAAAGAGTGCTAACAACTGCGCAAGCGCGCCTAGAGGCCCGACGGGGAGCGGGAAGGGGCACACGAAGGGGATACGGGGAGCCGGAAGCATCACACGGGCGCACGACGCGCGAAAGGCGGCGCTTGCGCGCGGCGACTGGATGGGAAGCGGGAAGGACCGCGCAGCCGCCGCGTGCGTTCGGGAAGGGCCGCGGGGAGACCGGAAACGGGCAGGGCGGCGGGAAAGACTAGGCCCGGCCGACCCCCAGCCCAGGACATACGTGGCGCCTCTCGTGCCCGACAGCCTCTCTCCACTCCCGCAGTAAGGGAGGGAGCGCGAAGGCGCCCGTGGGCATGGGGCTGAGCGGCAGGCGGACCGTCGCCCCGAGGAGGCCCACGCGGCGGCGAGGGTAAGGCTGGAGCGCGAGGATGGCGGCGGGAAGCACGGACAGGCACGACTCACCCGTCCATTGCACACAGAGAGGACCCGCGGGGGACGGAGTGGAGGCGCCGGAATAGCAGGAACCGACCCAACGGCTCCGAGTTATAGACTCACAAAATGGCGGAGACGCCCGAACACGTCCCCCGCGCGCTCTGCCCATTGGCTCCTGCCGCAGAGAAGGGGCGGGGCGAGCTCCGGAGGCACCGTCAGCTCCTCCTAATGGCTAGGAGACCGCTCTGGGGGTGGAGCAAAGAAAAATGGCAGGCGGCCATTGGAGAAGACGACCGTCCGTCAAAGCTCAGACGGAAACGGCACGTATAATTCGGGAAAGGAGCACGTGACAACTCCTGAGCCAGTGAACGAGATGCCCTCTTGCGTGGGGCTTTGCGGGAGTAGCCATCTTGAGAGTGGGTACGTGGCGAGTCATGCGGCGGGAAGCGTGCTTTTCCCAGACTGTCGCCATCTTGCAAACGGGCAGGGGCTGTCCACCTCTAGAGCATGAGAGCAAAGGTAGGCGCGTCGCCATCTTGGAGTTGGGTAGGACTCCTACAAGGGTCCATCTTGCTTCTGGGCGCGTGGCAGAAAAGTTTCAAACAAGTTACTGCTAGATTGGCACGCAGGGAGGTGGAAGCCATTTAATATGTCCCAGACGCGCCGGGGCTCAGTTTCCAGTGCTAGCCACCGAGCCTGAGGGTGTATTGTGGTTAGGGATCTCCCTTACCGTTCTTGGTTCGTCTCAGAGCAGTGAAAGCCGACCGCGGTCCGCTCCGTGGCTGCAGGGATAGGGAAACAGGCCAGGGATGCTCAGAGGACGCCGCCCGCCCTGCACTCGGGGAAAGAGCAGAATCCTGATGTCATAGGACATTCAGGACCAGGCGCATCTCCATCCCAGCAGCAGGAAAAACACCCCAAATACATTTCCAAGAGCTTTGATTCCAAGAAGAGTTGAATGGAGTTGTGGGTGACAGGGGTGCCCCCTTGGAGAGGTGACAGGGAAACAGGGCCAGCTGGGTGGGGATGGGGGTCTCAGACAGTGTCAGAGAGACCAGAGCCAGGGAAGCTACAGCAGTTGGGTGCCCCAAAGCTCACCAGGAGCCAATGCGCGTCCCAGGCTTGGTGAGGTTCCCCATGCAGAGAATAAGTTGAATAAACAGAGGAAGCTGTTGTGCTTATAGGTTGCTATATGTCTGTGCTGAAAAACTGATTTTTTTTTTTTTTAACAGAGACAGAAGGGGGAGGGTCCAGAGCAGTCTCCATGGTTGTACATCATCAGTTTTCTATAGGGTTGCATTCCACACAGGTGGATGGGGCCTCCCACTTGGGAAGCACACCCCAGTTCAGTATATGGGTCCACACAGGCAGGGACTGGGATTTGATCCTCAGTCCCCTGGGCTGCAAAGCGAGCGCTTAACCAGCTGAGCCATCCCAGCTTCTCCTGAAAAAGGGATTTTTAATTGACAGCAGCCTAGAGAGAACAAAGCAATGGCATTTCTTGTTTCCCTAAAACGAGGTGAGGTCAACACGTCCTGCCTCTCAAGTTGGTTTCATTTCACCAGTAGAGTCCTGGCAATTATGACAGTTTCTGGACTAGGTGGGCCTGGAGGTGGCCCAGGAGCCTTGGAGCCAGAGAGATGCCAGGAATTAGGAGCAGTCAATTTCCATAGAGCCTCCTGCCTCAGGACATCTGATGCCCCAGAATCGCTATTCAGGAACACCCAGGTCTGGTGAGTTGGTAGATTTGCTGCCTCCAGGACCCCTGTCCAAGCTCGGCTGTGGGTATCAGGGCCAGCTGCTCACCTGATGTCAGGGCAGTCCCTCACCTAACCCTTGACAGCAGGGGGCCAGAGGGAGACTTGGGAGTGTCACAGCCCCAGGGAAAGGGGGCAGCTGACCTTGGTGGAGGTCTTGTGACCCACTTCTGAGCATGCCCCTCCCCCCACAGGGTTGCTGTTTTGTTCAAAGCCCTAGCCCAAGTGGACCTTGCAACTCAACAGGCCCACACCACCACCACCACCACCACCACCACCACCACCACCACCACCACCACCACCAGCCACCACCACCAGCCACCTGTCTGGTTTCTGACCTCACACAGGCCTCCTTTGTGTGGCTGTTCTCTTCTGGAAGATTCTTACCCAAACCTACACAACTCCCTCCTTAATGTCCCACGTTCTGGAGCCCAGAAGTTCAAGGTGTCATAAGGGCCAGGCTGGGGAAGCCGGGATGGCTAGGTGGGTTACCTGTAAGTGCTCACTTTGCAGTGCTGGGGGCCGAGGATCAAGTCCCGGCCCTGGCCCATGTGGATCCATGTGCTGAACTGGGGAGTTCCCCCAGTTCAGTTCTCTCTCTGTCTCTGTATCTCTCTCTCTGCCAAAAACAATAAAAAATAATAATAAATAAACAAGGGCCAGGCCCCAAGGGAGGGTGCTTGCTTCCGAGCTTCTGCGGTTCTAGAGGTCCTTGGCTTACAGACACATCACTCTAGTCTCTGGTCATTTTCTCCCTTATTTTCTCTGTCCCTTCTC